>JAEIFU010002770.1:0-38170 GCA_018904235.1 Lordiphosa stackelbergi
AATACACAAGTGTGTCGATGCCAAGATATTTCTAAGCAAATGGGTCCCATCAATAAGCTTTGTTATGCACTGCTTGTTCAGCTTTTTAGGGAATGTGAACAAACTTCTTGAATCTCTGACAGACTATGAGACCATCAAAGCGGAAAATTATGGATCATTTCAAGTGAAGTTGATGTTGCTAATGATGATGCAAGTGTTGGCCTTTATGGAGACTTTATTTGTAATGTTTTATGTTTTGCAAAATTAAGAACAACTTTAAAGGAACAGGAGCTTAGAGCGGGATTAGACCGCTAATTGTCTAAAGCTACAATTTAAAAATAAATTTGCACATTTTATTTGTGAAACTTTCAGCTATTAAGAGCAGGGTTTGTCAATAAGCGCAGTGTGTTATGGGTATGGGAAAATAAAGCTGGCCAGCTGTTTGCTCTCTTGGCAGAAGCTTCGGGATGCATTTAGCTCGTGTCGGTGTGAATAGCGAAATGTGTTTGGTTCCTGCGGGCCAGGTGTGTGTGTCAATCGCTGGTGTAGAGAGACCTATTAGGACCTTAAGGCTTAAGGTGTTTCAGTATAGTATAGTATATTTATTTAGTATCCCAATGACACAAGGCATAGTGCTTATAAATGAAGTCATCGTTTCGAACATAAAAGATTAAAATTTTGAACTGATGTTATTTCCGCTTCGCTTTGAATTGATTCCCTGCTAAATATTCACAAATAATTTTGCCATCCCTGGAATTGCTTTTCACAGCATTTGTGCGTGTGTATATATGGGTGAGTGTGTTTTAGCCTCTAATTAATTTGGCTTTGACTGAATGAAAAATTGGTTGGCCAAAATGTTGGTTTGTTGACAAATTTTCGACAGCAATGCGGTTATTTTCCCCCGCACCAGAAATTAAGAAAAGTTTATCAAAAAATGCTGCTTAATCAGCATTTTTTCCCGTAGCACTTTTTCACCAATGTAAAGTAACAAAAACAAAAGAGTAATATCAGGGGAAGACCAAAACGCAGTCCTGCGTAAAATGCATTAAAAGCGTGGCAAACAGCACTTCTCCATTTTCCCCCCCTCCACCGCACTCCAAAGTTATGCATTTTCAAGTGTCTGACTGAGACTTCTGTCTGCGGACTCCTGCCTGGGTGGGTCCTGGCTGGACCCTGCTGTTGCCTGTTTACAAAGCTACTTAATCGAAGTGCTACCAATGCCGTCGCCACTGGCATATCCTAGACCTCGTCCTGCTCCTGTGTACATTAAATGCAAAAATGTTTTCGCTCGCCTCGCTGGTCGTTTATTTTTTCGTTTTTTATTTCAACCCATTTTGTGTGTTTGCTTCCGGTTTTCATTAATGGTCTTAACATAAAAATACAATTTGCTGACGTTTAACTGGGTTGTTAATAAATTTTTAAGCGTTTGTTTGATTTAATTTTTTTCTGTGTATTGAATATGGATTGATTCCATCTACAGAGGAAGGGAGAGGCAGTGAGAATGGGTGAGCCATGTGGCCTCAAGGGTTTAACGGTTGAACACCCACTCCAAAAACCGTCTGTATTTGGATACAATTACCGTTGACAGTTGTTTGAGGCATTTTGGTTTGAGGGGGTTTGTTAATCATGTTTGAGAACGATGACTGCTTGTATATATGTACCAACCGGAATGGTCTTACTTAAACCGCTTTTAAGTGCCAACTAATTGGAAGTGTTAATAAAATTACTTAAGCTGTTGCCTTAATTAGGCCACTAATTTTCTTTTGGAAATAAACTCTATGGAGTTTTTAATAAATTTTCAATTTTTAAATTGAAATATGCCCGTTTTACCACAGGTCTTAGTGACTTGATATGAATGTGCCAATAAATTTTGCATATTTTAAAGTTAAATGTAAAAAATATATGAAAATTTGTTTTTTTTTATAAAACACTTAATATTGCAAACTTTACTAAATAATTGGCTTATAGGACCGATCCGAACTTCATAACTTTTTTTTTTTTTTAGAGATAGAAAGAAAAAAGATTATGCGCTCGAAGTGTGGGACTCTAACCGCACTAAACTAACGCCACCTAACCCGTCCGGCGGGACTGCCTTTCGGTATTACTTCGCCGGAGGGAAATGCCCTTAGGCTACTTTAGGATTCTCTCCTATGTATAGAATTGCGCTCATGATCGGCGCGACGCAGTTTTTGTAAACTATTGTGGCCATGGTGCTTTTACCGCAGACCAATTCTCTTCCGAGTCAATCATGATGCTCACCATGTTACAAGCGGGCTGGTGTCCTCCCCACCCTCATGATCGTTTCTTTCTCGATTAAATGTCGGACAGACAAAAAATATGTGTTCTGCGTCTTGGTGTGACCCCTGACAGTCGGTACAGGTTGGGTCGTCCCTATGCTTAAACCTCCAGAGGTAGTAATTGAAGTACCCATGTCCTGTCAGCAGTTGCGTCAGATAGAAGTTTAACTGTCCATGTCGTCTGTTTAACCAAGCGGCTATGTTCGGGATTAGGCGTCGCGTCCAACGTCCGTTTGTACTTCCATTCCACCTCCTTCCTGCCAAAGCTAGATTGTCGCTGATCTTTGCGCCCGATTTTGAAACCCTCCAGTCTCCGCCAAGACTTTTCTCTGTCGATGGGATCATGCCCGCTACCACAAGTGCTGCCGCGTGGGGATACCGTGCGGTATGCAGAAGCCACTCTCAGCGCGCATAGTCGGTAGGCTGATTCTGCTTCTGCTCTGTAGGACTGTGTTGTCATGGCACCTGCCCACACTGGTGCTGCGTAAAGGAGGATCGAAGTGACCACACTAACTGGACCTTCTCGTACTCTGCTTGGAATCCGTGGGTGTTAGCCATGATGCGCGCTAACGCCACGCTCGCAGTAACAGCCTTTTTGCTTGCATAACGCAAGTGCGCGCTATATGTGATCCCGTCTGTATATCATTACTCCCAAGTATTTGAGGGTATGGACTGGAGTGTATTGGCACTTCCGACCACTATGCTGGTAGTTTTTCGACTGCCTTCCTGCTACTAATGAGCACGGCTTCCGTCTTGTGTTCGGCAGAGTTGGAGTCCATTTTGGGTCATCCATTCATACACCTACTAATAGCATCGTTAGCTGCTCGTTAGACTTCGTTTATGTGTTCGCCACCACTATCAGTGCCACATCATCTGCCAAATCCTACGGAGGTATATCAATTGGCAGCTGGATTCGGAGGACATCGTCATGCGGCCACATTCACAGTAAGTGGGCTTCATACATAGGGTAAATGGCATTGTAAAAAACTTACAAAATCATGTTTAATTTGCAAGTTTTCTTTTGTCCCTTATATATGAACAATCACACGAGGATTTCGTACTTGAGAATTACAAGTGGTCTCTCTCATGTTTTTAGGCATTTGTAGATTTAATTCTATACAAGTAGTGTACTAGGACGCTTTGCCACCACACTTAGCCGCGTGGAATGGCTTTTTTTTTTTTTTTTAACCGGCTCGTAGAGAGAGACCAAAGGCTGCAGTTCAGTCCCAAACAGGTAATTAAACTTTTAAATTAAATTTAAAATAAATCTGTTTGCTTTTCCTGAGATGAACTTCTAATGGTGGCTCAATGGGATTTCTATTATTTTTAAATCAATTATTTTTATATTTAAAAAATAAATTATAGTGTAAACACTTTATATTTAAGAATTTCATATTTTACGCTGAATCATTGGTGAAAATATTAAATTCAAAGTGTAAATATTACAATTTAAGAGCATTTTCCCTCGGTGTAGAGAATGTATCTCTGTCGTGGTTAAAACTACTTGATGGCGGATTTTGAAGACTTAAGCAGTTGTCAGAAGCCAATAGAAATATTTTTATACCCTTGGAGGGTATATTGGAAATTGTCCGGATGTTTGTAACATAGTAAAAGACATCTCCGACCACATAAAGTATATATATTCTTGAGCAACTATGTCCGTCTGTCTGTCTGTTTCTATGCTACCTCTGGTCTGTTTTTAAGGCTATCTTAACGAAACTTTCAGCACAAAAAGTCTTTTGGTACAAAGAAGTTACACATTTTACCGGGGAATTGGCCCTGATCGGATGACATAGCATAGCAGATAGCTTGGGTCAGAAAAACTATAGTTTTAGTAAGAAAAACTTTTTTGTTTTCAAAGCAAATGCTCCAAACCTCATTTATAAGTCTTCTATGCTTTCACATAATTTCACCAAGTGTTATGAAAATTGGGGTTAACATAGCCTGGGCCTAATCGATTTTAGTTAGTTGAAGTCAACTAAAATCGTAGTTAATTAAATGCAACTTGATTAAATTGAAGAAGTTACTCAACTTGACTAAAATCAACTTGATTAAATAACTATATTGTTTCATGTTACAAATCATGTATATTTTGATCTATGAATATATATTGGAAACCACAATTAACAAAAATTTGGATTTTTGATGGGAAAATTTTCAAAAAGGATGAGTCGTTGATGATGAAGATGAGTCATTGTGGTGATAACACATTCTAGTTCGTCATATTTTATAAGCCATTTGAAAGAAAAAAAGCATGAGATGATGTATACGCTGATTGTAAGGAACAGCAATCCAAATTTTCCAACCAGCGCAGACCCAGTTCATCCAGCTCCAATCACAGATCCAGTTCATCTAACTGATTCACTTATCATTAAAAACACATGCCTGATACTTTTTTCTTACTGTGACACTGCCATTCTAAACGCCGTAACCCCCAATAAAAAAGCAAACTTAAACATAATATGTGTAACAAAACTTTATCTTTATTGAATATAACTTAAATGCTAACAATTATGTTGAGTTGAACAGCGTGAGGCGCAGCCAGCCACCGCGAGGGCCAAACAGACGCTCCAAAGAGCGCATTAGGGATGGTGCACAGGGGGTCGTGCTGCTGATGCGATATCACGATTAGTAGTGTGACCAGGGCTGCCACAAAACAGTTAACGTGGCGCCATCTATTGATGAGCTTGGGAAAAAGGTCAGCAAAGAATGTTTGAAGAAAATAATTTAAAACCTCAATTTTTATAAATTATAAAAGCTGCAAGGGTATATAAAATTCGGTCGAGCCGAAGTTAGCTTTCCTCTATTTTTATGCTTGATATGTTTCAGCATTAATTGCAGTAATGCCTTATCTTTAAAAATCCTTTAAAACTTTTTTTTGTACAAGTAATACAAAATTTACAAATACTTTGATTACACTAGTTAACTGCCAAAAAGACCCATATCCACTGAAAATTTTTTAAGTGTAGTTTGGAATGGTGATCTCAAAAATCGATTTCAAAAAATTATTTCCATGGCTCCGTTTTCGATATATGATTTTTTCCGTTTTTTTTTTGGTAGGTGCTCTTACAGTTAAATTTATAAGTTAAATTTTTATTGAAAATAATTTTATTTTTTGTTTATAAAAATATTCGATTTTTATCATTTCTTCAGCAAATCATTCATAATTTTGCTTATTATCAAACATGAAATAAAATCGTTTCTCAAAATAGTATAACGTCATTGAACTGCCAGTAACCATTTGTCATACAATTGTTTCTAAAACGTTCTTACTCTTACATCAACTAAAAAGAACGGTCAAAAGACATTTTATCGGACCGGAAATAAAAACGAAAAAGCAAAATCGTTACACTCAGCTGATTGTTGCGGACATTTGAGAAAATAGATACTTTTTAGGCTCAGGCTCTAGTATTAAAGTTGGCCTTCTCCATGGTAATACATTTCAGTTCCCTTTGGATTTTTTGGCTTTAAGAAATTTTCATCCAAATTTGAAAAAGCCTATTTACAGTAAGATTTATAGCTGAAACGTAAAACCTACCATTGAAAATGGCCCACGGTGCAGCGTATTTGTACTAAAGCTTCTCAAGTTTTTACTGACGAACGGTCGGACGCAAAAGGACAGGCGACGGACGGAAACGACATGCTATATCAACTCCAGCTCGTCACGCTAATCAAAATATATATTCTTTATGTGTCGATTTCTGCGTTCCAAATTCCATCGGACAATTTTCCATCAACGCTATTTTTTTTTCTGTGACCTTAGTCATTTAAAATATTTCTGGTCCTTAAGTTTGGTCTTAAAACAAGACACGCACAACACAACAAGGCTGGCTGACGCTATTTCGTGAATACCAATTCGACCTCTCAGCTGTCTGCCTGTCCTCCAGTCTGTTGGCAGAAGTTTCTTCATGAAAGAATTGCTATGAACGCTTGGGAATCCTTGGCAAAGGCATAAGGAATCGCAGCAGCAAACGCCAAAACACTAAGGCTTTGTGCATCCCGTTTTTATCGGCCCTTCTGTTTTTAGTGGGGGAAATTCTTTCTCCGCAGCTAACACAGGTTCATGGTGTTTGAATTGCCCAAAGCAATCAAACGGGGTTTTTGTTGTTTTTAAATGAAACTATTTTAGGTTTAGTCTTATTTTAGAAAAGTTGTGGACAATATCCATAACTTAATGACCTAGAACCCGCCTAAAAAAGCAGGGACCGTAATTTTTATAATTTTTTTACAAAATAAGAGTTATTTTGAAATTTTTTGAAAAAATTATTTTTAATTTATATTTTTTAATTTTTAAAATAAAAATTATCAAACAATTTTATTCATAAAAATTAAAAATAAAAATTGTCAAACAATTTTTATTATAAAAATTAAAATAAAAATTAAACTCAAATAACTTTTAAACCAAGCACCCAATTACAAATATTTTACATATATGTGATCTTTGGGTCACTATGTATGTATATACATGTCTATACGGACCTGGAAGCATGTAAATAATAAAATAAATTTAAAAATTAAAAATAAAAATTAAATTAAATTAAATTTTTATTTTAAAAATTAAAAATAATTTTTTTCAAAAAATTTTAAATAAAAATTAAAAAAATATAAATTAAAAATAATTTTTTTCGATAAAAATTGGATATATAAATTTATGGCCATTTTAAATAGCTGATCCAAAAAAATTAATTCTGGTGCCTCCCGGTCATATAGGTCCTTAAATTTAAATAAATTTTTATAAGTTTTTTTCCCATAACTGTTATTTGCAGTCCCTGTAAAAAAGTTCAAAAAATTTTTTTATTTTATACCCATACCCAAAGGTATTATAATTTTGCGCAAGTTTCCAACGCATAGAAATATTAATTTCCGGCCTTAAAACTATATATATTCTTGATCAGGACGACGAGCTGAGTCGATTTAGCTTTGTCCGTTCGTCTGTCTGTCTGTCTGTCTGTCTGTTTCTACGCAAACTAGTCTCTCAGTTTAAAGCTATCGAGCTGAAACTGCACAGAGTCTTCTTTTGCACACTGCTAATATGTCGGAACCGACCGGAGAAATTTTTGTTTTTAATGTTAACATGTCTCACTTCAGCGATTATTAATATTATACGCTTTTATACAGATTTGGAAGTTTTTGGTCAAAATCGGATGGTTATATCTTTCAGCTGTCAATACTTCCTGTATTGGTGGAAAAATTAAGGGTGTTATTTAGAAAAATTGTTTGTTTTTATGCAGGGTATAAATACTTCGGCAAAGACGAAGTTGGCTTGTATCTCGTTTAACTTATTTTTAAGAAAAAAAAATAAAACATAAATATTTGAAGTTGATTTGCGGACTAGGGAATTCATTGTAGAGTCTACAATGTAGACCCATGAATTCTTAGTGAAATTTTTCTTAGAATAGACCGTCGATTTCATTTTCTATACGCTTTGTGCGAAAATAATCGACCGCCTAATATATCATATTCTTGATCAACCTGAGTTGATAAAAGCCATGTCCTCCGTCAGTTTTAAGGCTATCTTAACGAAAATTTGCACGAAGTCTTTTGGTACAAAGAAGCTACACATTTGTCGGGGCCGGACGGATCAGATGACTATGGCAAATAGCTGCCATAGAAACGATCGCTCGAAAAACTAGTTTTAGTATAAAAACATTTTTTGCCTTCAAAGCAAACGTCTCCAAACCTCTAGTATTTATAGGTTTTCTATGCTTTCACATTATTCCACCATGTGTTATGAAAATCTGATAACAATATGGTATAGCTGCCATACGAAAAAGATAGGACTGAACAAAAATAGTAGAAAAACTTTTTTGTTTTCAATGCTATCGCTACCAACCTTGTTACTGAGCAATATTATATGCTATCACACAAGTATGTCGAGTTTGACCAAATCGGATGACTTGCATATAAAGGTAGCGGAAAAAGTAGTTCTAGTGAGAAAATCTTTTTCGTTTTCAATGGAAGCGTCTTTATACTTTCCAGTTTTGAATATTATGGATTTCCACACAATTTTGGGGAATTTGGTCAAAATCTGATGAATATTTCGTATAGCTGCCATATACCAAAATGGCAAAAAACTTGTTGTGGCAGTTTCAGTCCCAGTTCATCCAGCTCCAATCACAGATCCACTTCATCTAACTGGTTCACACATCACTAACAACTATCTATGCTCCATACTCCCGCCTTTTTATGTATCTCACATCCCTAACACACACACACACTTACTTTCCGCCATTCCGTGACACTCATTCTTACCGGCAACACACCGTCTGCAATAAACCGAACTTAAACCTAAAATGTGTTTTAAAGTAAATAGTTAGCGTGGCCTAGCCACATTGTTAAAGTAGTGGCGCCATCTATAATGAGTTTGGGAAAGAAAATCATTTAAAACCTCAATTTTTATAAATTATAAAAGCTGCAAGGGTATATAAAATTCGGTCGAGCCGAAGTTAGCTTTCCTCTATTTTTATGCTTGATATCTTTCCAGCATTTATTTGTCAGTGTAGTGATGCCTTATCTTAAAAATCCTTTAAAACTTTTTTGTACAAGTTTATAGCGGTTTTTTTGTTCAAATTTTTTAAAGTGCAGTTTATGAGCACAAAATATGGGTTTGTCCCGGTTCAGAGCATATTGTGAAAATAAAAACCTTAAAAAACCTTTTTAGAAACTCCCAAAACAGAACACCCTAAATTTAAAGTTTCCCCCACTCAAAAAAAAAAAAAAAAAATAAAACTAAAAGCGCAAGAAATGAAAAAAATTAGCCCCAGCTTCAGCCCCGTCCTGGTGCAGCCTAGGGCAATCGAGTCGCTGTCTCAGACATCGCAACACTTGAGCTGAAACTCATTTTGGAGGCGTCACTTTCGACGCCTTGGCATAGCAGCAGCAGCCAGAGGGCGAGAGCAAAGCGTGTGGGTTAGTATTTTTTCCTGCTGGAAATTGCAAACGAAAAAAAGAAGGCACAGTAGAGCGACAGTCGTAGCGGTAAGCGAGTTATACTTAAAGCTATGCCAACGCCTTTGACACGCATGACGAGATGTGGCTTTGATGTTGCCAGAGCTTATGAATGGGTATGGGTATGGGGCTAAGGGTGGTGGTAAATATTTGCTAAATGCAAATTACTTTTGGCGCTTGACAAAATGAAAATGTAAGTGAAATGATTGGCTCAGACTTTGGCGAAAAACAAAGAGTAGGATGGAAGGAGCAGGAGTCATTTTTCTTCTTTGCAAATAAACTTTTGCCCAAACAATTTGCGGCCTGATGACATATGTTTTCCCCCGCAACAACTGCCAAGGCTATTTAAAAAGCTTCAACTCTCAAACTTCATTCAACTGCTTGAGTGTCAGTTCTGGACTTTGTCGACAAGCAAAACTCACAACACCTGAGGGCTTCCAGCTTGTAGCTTCTATCTTTAGTTTCATCTTCATCTCCATTGCCATCTGTGTGTCTGTGTGTATTTAAACTTTTGTAATAATCTACGGCAAATGCGCAACGTCAGCAAAACTAAAGTTCTGGGGCGCCATTTTGCTTTTGCTATTTGTTTTGCGACTTTTGTTGATGCTGTCTCCAGACGTTGGCCCCTCACGCCCCCGCCCCCGCCCCTGGCCCTAAACCCACTCATTGCCTGGCGGCTAACAAACTTTACCTTTGCCCAAATTTCATTTACAAACATTCCTGAAGGTGGGATAGACAGAGAGCGAGAGGGACTGCAAATTGAGTGTTTAATTGCAATGAAGTTGCATTTCCTGAGTGTCTGTCGGGGCAACATACGGAATAAGTGCCAAGTAGTTGGAAGCGTTTTACTATTTGAAATTGATTTTTAAGGAAAGTGTTGGAAAAGTCATTTCTCGTCTCTGTGTGTAATTGTGGCACAATATGGTTACAAAAAAATTTCAATTTCAGCTGTTTTCATTTACCACTTGGCACTTTTTTTAATTAGCCCCATAAACCGTCAAATGCGGGCTATTGATTCGATTAAATAACGGGTAGAAACGTTCACTGACAGCGTTGACAACTGCAGTGGTTAATCCTGGTCCCAGTCTCAGCTTCCCCCGCAGTTCACCTGCTTTGTGCAACAAACCAAAACAGCAGCTCAAATTGCCACAAAAGTGACCCCAAAACACTCCACACAATTCAACGCCCTTCTCGCTGGTGCTGCTGCCGCTGTTGCCTTTTCATTTAATTGCGGTTGACTTTTGGGGTTTTGACTTACACCACCCCCCGTTCATCCACTGCTGCTGCTGCTGCTGCCTTCAACAAAATGCCAATCATCAATCAAGGTGATTTGTTTCAATGCCCCCCAAGCCACACATTTCACGCTGTTGTGACTGCAGAAATGGACTGACAGGATAGTTGGGATATACAGAGGAATTGGTTGGGGTTCATGCTGCTTGGCACATGTGGCCAATCACTTGCATACACTTCAATTGATGCGGTCTCCAGTTGCTGTTGTTGTTGTTGTTCATCAATGAATTCAATCACGAAAATGTTGCCCCATTTGACTTGCCTCCTTAGCCCGCCCTACCCTCTCTTCCGCCGCCATCGTTGCATATTCATGAGGCTCGCCTGTTGTTTGAGTTACTGACGTTGGCTTTGATTTAATTGCCTTGATTTTGTCTATAATTTATTTTAAGCCGCATTCCAGTAACAAAAGTTACGGATTTTATTTTTCGTATTTTATTTCTGCTCTTTTTTTTCCGATCAAATATTTTGTATATTTTACCCATGACTGCATCAGCGCGTTCCCAGCACAGTCGCTGGTATGTTGCCTTTGTTGTTGCCAGACGATTTGGAGAGTATTTGTTTGTGGAGTGAGAGCTGAGGGAAAAGATTTCAATTAAACTTGGTACATGCTAAAGTTGTAAACGTTGGTTAATTCTTTTGTATTTGGGGTTTAAAATACCCAGCAAAACATTTGACTAAGAAGGTAGTCAAAAAATAACTTTGCAGACAAATTTGCTCTTTTTCGGAGCTGTGTAGAGTATTATGTGGTTTTTAAAAGAGGTGGTGATGACGTAAGGTCGGTGGTGTCACGCCTGACCCGCAGGGGCCGAACACATTTCGCTATACACACCAACACGAGCCGAACGCATGCCGAGACTTGTGCCAAGAGAGCAAAGAGCTGTTTAGTCGCTTGCGCCAGCGGTCCATGAAGTAGGTCAAAGCCGGTTTGCTTCGCTAATACTCTCATTTTTCAGATGATGTTCATGCGCTTAGCAAGAATTGGTTAAAAAAAATGGTCCATTACATCATGATTTTAAATACTATTTTTTCCCGAATTAAAACCAGTTCCGTAGCAGTTCGAGCCGGTATAGAAGTGGTTCAGAGACTAACTCACAAACTACTTATAAGGTTATAAGCGGATCCTTTAAATGTTGGAGCTTCGGAATAAGGAACGGAACCTATCTCTTTGGATTGGCACGCAAGGAAAGCAGAACTACTATTAACAAGCTGCTCCGCACATATGCCAAGGGATCAGAAACCCACAATATATACCCTTTAAGTCTTTCGGAATTTAGACCACTATTTTATATAGCTGCCATATAACCGATTGGCAGATTAGCTCCGACCGATTGTTTCTTATGCTACTGAATTGAAATTTGGTTTGTATCCGTATTTGTAGCTCCTGATACGACTTACAAAATCGGGTTCGATTTGGACCATTACTTTATATAGCTCCCATTTAGCTCCCACATCGCTGATCCGTGTGATTTGAACTTACTGAGTTCTTAATTTTTAATTTGAAAATGTATTCTAATTAATTTGGCACACAATTTCATCTAGCTGCCTTATAACCGATCTGCCCGATTTGGTTGGTTTTAAAGATATTGAACTGAAATTCGGCTTAAGCCAGCGATTAAAACCGAAACGAATAACGGTTAGGGTTCTGGTTACTGTTTTGGCGTATTGTGTGTTTTCGTTTGTTTCGTCCGGTTGTGGGATATGAGTTACGTTTGTTAATCTTATTTACGGTTACGGTCAGTGGCGTAGATAGGGGGGTATTAAGATGATCAATCCCCCCTCCCCCATTGAGTTTATAAATCGGAATGACAGGGGACGACATCACAGACGAACAGCGCAAAAGAGCTATATGTCACATAAACTTACAAAATTTTGAGCTTTTTTGACATGGCAGATATCTGGAATATGTGAAATGGGCCCCTTATTTTGTAAAAACGAGAGCGTAAGTTAAAGTCGGCTCTTACCGACTTCGATACACCCGTTACTCATGAAAAAACATGTTTAACAGTGTTCCTGCGTTCCTTAGTGTGACCATCCAAAAAGTATGCAACATTTTTTAGGGTGGGAGGGGTGGTAGCGGGGGCTGTGGTTCACTTTTTTGCTCATAACTTGAGAACCGTTCATCCGATCTTTATCATTCTTCGGCAAATCGATTCATTTTGCTAATTACTAACTATCTCTAGAAGGTACGAATTGTCTATCTTTAAAACTGTAGGAGATATAACGTTTTTTCCAAATTGCGGGGGCGGGAGGGGGCGTGGCCAAAATTTGAAACAAACTTGATCTGCGTGCAGAAAGAAGCATTTGTCCCATACATGTCAAACCTCTATCTCTTACCATCTCTGAGATCTAGGTGTTCATACAGACAGACGGACAGACGGACGGACGGACGGACGGACGGACAGACGGACAGACGGACAAGTCTATATCGTCTCGGCTGTTGATGCTGATCAAGAATATATATACTTTATATGGTCGGAAATGATTCCTTCTGCCTGTTACATACATTTGCACGACTTTAGTATACCCTTTTTACTCTACGAGTAACGGGTATAAAAATAATTAAATAAATAAGATAAGGTTATAGAAAGGAAATCAAAATAGATCTCAAATTATGAAGAATTTCATGCAAAAAATTGCAGGGAACAAGGTTGGTACAAACATGGTTTCTTTTTAAATGAAATTGGAAAAATTTAGTTTTTTATTAATGTATTTGCTATTGCCCATATGACACTTGCCGATATTGGTGATCAGTGTATCGGCCAATAATAAAAACGAATCGCTAGCGAAAATAAGACAAAAAAGATAATTAAGTGTTGGTTGTCGTCACACATAACTTTCGATGCAGGATTCTTTAACTACTCGCATCATAAGAAGCGTTTACCAGCACACCTTGGCGTGTTGACGGCCAATATTTTTTCGCCGGGAATAATATTGGCGGCCAATACGAGAACTGTTTTGCCGACACTCTGCTTGTATTGTAGTTGACATCAGGGCCCAATTTCTCATACCACCCTCGCTTGCTTTGGTTACAATTTTTGATAAAGTGTCTATAGCTCAACTCTTCTTTCACAATATTGGCAACCAATAGTTTGGTACGATATTTCACATAAATAGAAACAATTTTGTACAGCTTTTAAATCTGAATACTTTTGAAAAGGCATCTTATTTGTATGATTTTGCAATAAAATTCAATTACCATTTTCTAAGCTTAGGTCCCACAGGCAAATAAATTGCCCAAATATTGATAAAAGCTTGGCTAGAAAGATATGATTGCAGATTTTGCATGACTTACTCTTGTTTCATACGTAAATAAGTTTATCAAATATGGCCAAAAAGTTCTCTTATTTTGCCTATTTTATTAATACTGTGACGAAAGGAATTTTCTGTCGTTCTCCGTACGGGGCTTTATATTAAAATCTCTAGTTATTTCTGTGTCACCCCGATTCCCTTCGTTCTCGTTTTGAATGTTTTTGGCAGGCAGTCCTGATTGTCGAATGACATCAACTATAACATTTTGCGGGTCGATCAAATTTTCGCAACCCACGTCTCTGAAAATTTGCATAAGATTTTTCGAAAGCCAACGACATTTCTGGTTAATGGTGAAAGAAAGCAATTCCTGGAAAATGCTTGTTTTGATCGTGGCATGGCGTGCTTTAAAAATGTTAGGGTAAAAGTAGTTTACCAAAGCGAACACATGAGACTCAAAACGCGAATAAAAATAGTTCATTTCTTGTGTTTGTTATTTGTTATTTATTAAACATCTTCCGTAATGAGACATGAGACATAATAGTCTAGTTAGTCACTGCTCTTTTTTAGGTTTTCTAATTTGAATAGCTTGTCAAATTTAAAAAATAGTTCATGGGGAATTTTAAGGCCTACTAGATATCATGGGTCTTTTGTGAACCATTTAACGGAAAACTTGTTTTTTCGTTTACGGTTACAAAATTTTTAAGTGTTTTTAGCTGTTAAAATGGCTTACTATATGTTAATAAAGGTTATAGGGTAAGGCTGCCTTCACACTGTTCGTAGCTATTGGAATAATATTTGGGAATGAAAGCGGGAAGGGACTCCCTGAGGGCACAATACATAACTTTTTGATCGGACGGGACAGTTTCGAAATAAATTTTAGGGTCACGGACGATCGGAAGTGAATGGTAAAAGTTTTATAATCTTTGGGACAAGAGCGTTTAATCAAAGACCAATATAATCTCTAAGATGCCGAACGCCCATACAATGGTTTTGCAATATGCAGCTGTTTTTTTGGTGGCGCCGAAAATCGCGCTCTCTCCGCTCACACAAAGTTGAGAGCGTAAAAATCTAAAAATAGAATGCACTTGCTTGAGTGAGTAATGGTTGGGAATACGTGTGCACACAATCGCGGCTGGCTCTAGAGCGCTCTCTCTCTCTGGCTTTTGGACAAAATTTCAAGAGAGCGAAAAGCCAGATGAAAAGCCAGGGGGAAAAAATCGTGTGCAAAAAAATCGTATGGCGTTACTCATCTTCATATGCTAATGTCTTAAAATGGAGTAGTCCCTTCCTACTTATCATACAGTTGGTGGTGCTATTTCCTTTCTGCAGTGGGTGCGCTATTTTTAAATTTATGTGGCATCACCGATCAATTCCTTCAGGCGATAGCTGCAGCCATCTATCGATATTAATAGATAGCTATTGATGACAGGCGTGTGCCATCGCTGCCACCGCCAGCGCCGCATCTAGCGAATTCTATTCAATGTATTAACAAGTAATGTTATAATTAAATACTAAACTAAATTTCAGAACTGTTCAATAAATGGCACCACCGCTGTGACCATTTCAAAACTGACCAAAAGATGGCGCCAGTACTGTAAACATTTCAAAAGTGACCTTTGATCATAACTTAAGTATCGTTTATCAGATCATTTCTCCAGCAAGTCGATATATTAATGCTAGTTACTTCTTCTATCTTCAAAACTGTAGGAGATATGATATTTTTCCATATTGCGGTGGCGGGAGGGGGCGTGGCCAATATTGAAAATAAGCTTGATCTGTCTGCAAGTATAAGAAATGTTAGTCCCATACATGTCAAACCTCTATCTCTTACCATCTCTGAGATCTGTGCGTTCTTACAGACGGGCGGTCAGACGGATAGTCTATATCGACTTGGCTGCTGATGCTGATCATGAATATATATACTTTATAGGGTCGGAAATAATTCCTTCTCCCCCTTACATACTTTTTCACGAACCTCATATACTCTGTGTACCTGTGTACGGAATAGACGTATATTCGGAAGGATCATACCGTTTCAAATTTTATTATCCTCGCCCATCTCTCAGACAAAAAGTTTTACAAATGTAACTCGACCTAACTCAATTGTTACCATTTTCGTTACGAGTTAAAAATGACCTAAACTTGTTGCTAGATTTGTCAGTCTAACTATTTCTCTTTCATCAATCTATTCTGGGAGCTAGCGCAAACCGACTCAAGTCAGCTCACAAACCACAAACAGACAGTTTGACAGTTTTTTGCTTGCAATTCTCAACTTGTTTAAGATTTGACTAAAAGGGTTGATGATGGTACCAATATTTTTAATCGATTTCGTTCCGGATTGTTGTAATTGTAAACAGGTTGTTTATCTCGTGTTTCTTGCTTTTATTTACACGTCATTTACACGGATTTACACACACTGTTTACTATTTACATTATCAATACGGGTTGGTTCTGTCCATTATATTTACAACGTCTTCGTTCGCCTCTCGGTATCGTCTGTCTTCTGTATACAGTGTGACCATCGTCTCTGTCTTAAAATACCTTAACGATAAAATACTTATCGATTTATATCCTCTCTAAGCCAGATTAGTGTTGAAATTTACAGGATATTTATTAGTCGATTCCTCCTGTTTAAAATTTTAAAAATTTGTACATTTTAGTTTTCATCCTTTTTTAATTCTGTAGAAATATTTCATTTTTGCCGTGTTCCGTTCTGTGCCCTTCCTTCGCTCCGCTCTCTGCAAAAACCGCAGCCGCACATTTTTGACGCTTTAAAAAGTTTCGCTTTTTTTATTTTTTATTCTGTCGCCATTTTGTGCATGCCAAGGCAAGGCAAGAAGAAGTCTCCGAGGCAAGCAGGTTTTATTTTAATTTTTTTTTTTCGTTTACCAACCTAAAAATTCCAGCAGAGGTGTGCGCATACCTATATTTTGGAGCTGGCCCCCCGGGCGCATACTTATGCAGAATATTTTGCCGCAAGAACTAAATTCAGTTAAAGACCAGACTGGATTGTAATTTCATTTGTGTTGGTGCCTCCCTCCGATTTTGGTTATTCCATTTTCCAGTCGACTACAAATGTCATTTCCTGTCTTCCTTTCGCTGATTTGTGACCTGAGCAATCACCAAAGCGCTTTATCTATTAGTTGGCATTTCCCTCCCGTTTCGCCTTTAATGAAATTTTCTCGGGTTGTCCGATTTCTATTTACTTTGTGGCACGAAATTAATAAAAGCCAAAGCGTAGCAAGTGGAAACTTAATCCCTAAGGAAATTATGTGAAAAATGTGTGTGGGCTTTTGGCTTTTGTACGGACTAAGGAGAATAAGAGGGGAGGGAGAGAGACAAAGAGAGAGGTTAAGTTGTTAAGCAGTGAAAAAAAAATATAAATGTTTAAATTTGGGTTTGGGGTAGCACAACAAAGCCAAGTTAGAGGTTAGCCCTTTTTTTATATTTGGGTTATGTTTATCAAAAGCTCCCTCTTTTTTTGTGCTGCCTTTTCCTGTGCAATTATCATTAAGTGGTGGTAGAGTCAGAGGCGGCGCTTTAAAGGGGGTAGAATAGATGAAAGGAGATCAAAGATTAAGAACAAAAAAGAACAATAAAAAGTTAAAAGGATTGTGCTTGATTTGAGACATAAAATATTGGTTTTTATACTCTGTACGCATTACAAATGGGAGCAATTCATTTTTAAAGAAAAGCGAAGAATGAAAAGCAATGAAAATACGTTTGTTATGAACGAATTGGTAAAGTTTTTTGGATCATTGGAAAAGTTATTTTGTACTTGAGTAAGGTACTACTTAACTAAATTTAATTTTTTGGCAAGCCCCTCTTGCACTTCAGCTTTGCTTACTCCGCCTCAGTCTAGGGCCTCCCTCTTATAATGTTTTCAGGCATTTTTTCCTCTTTCTGTTTCTACTGTTTCTTTTTTTTAAGTCATTTTAATGTTGTTTAATTTGTTTTTGAGACCCTTTTTGCTTTTCGTTTTAGTTTGTATGTATCTGCTGGTGGGGAATTTGGCTTAAGTTCATATGAGTTATGTGCAAGTTGCATAATTCTCCCTCCCCCACACACACACTCATACACCCGTCCAGCAGGACATTAGCCACTTCCCTTTGTCTTTGAACTTGTGCTCCACATAATCAGGGCCCAATTGTCTTTGGCCTTTTGTGAGCTTGACCAAAAGTGTCAATTACAGATGTGGGCGAACAAAACCAAAAAAGGGATGAGGGAGGATAGGAAGATGGTATCCAAGTTTGTTATGGCATAATGCTTATGTAATTGTCAGCTCATTGTTTTGTCACAAGGATATAATCGTAATTAGGCCGAAACATAGGCAATTAATTAGTTGCATAAGCGCAGAACGTCGAACTTTGAAGTTGGTTGTGCAAGTCCATGATAAGGAAGATGCTGCTTATGCCGTTTACAGAGACTATAGTAGAATGGCATTATTTAAAGTCAATAGGAAGCTGTGGGGCTGTCATCAATTAACAGACATATTATACTAAATCTCAGACTGATCCATTAGCTGATTTTTTGTTGGCGGTTTTGCATTTATCGATATATTGGAAAATGCTAAACATGCTTATGACATTGTTTCTTAAGTTGATACATTCGATTTGAGTAATGGCAAAAATACACTTTTTGGATTCTGTAAAAAAAAAATGTTATTTATATATATAAATCTGCACGCCCGACTGACATAGTGACAGACTGACATATTATCAACCCCACAGCCTAAACGGCTTATACGGTTGACGTTAATTTGATACAGACCTTTCGTTAAGTTATGCAGGCGCGCAATAAAAAAAAAATTTGGGAAATTTCTTCCTTAATTAGCAGAAAACGCCAAAAAAAGGTTATGGAGAGGCTGTTGTGGACTAGGCTGTTCTGCTTATTGCGCCTGAAAGAAAGTTTATAAACAAAAACAAGCAAACAGCCTCATCCAATTGAATTGAATCGTATGGCACCAAACACATCTTTTAGGGCATACAAAACACATCGATAGCTTTCACAATATGTTGACCGTATTTCACAATAAAGTTTTTTAAATTTCACAAACTGAAGCCAAAAAATGTATCATTGCTGTGAACTGATGTTCGTCTTTTGTTATTGGTGGTAGTTCGTGATCTCAACCATATTATTGGAAAGTGATGGCACACATGACGTGAGCAGTCTGCTAAAAATTAGTTGTGAGTTGATAATCTAAGAAATTTATATTGATTGAAACGCCTAAAAAATTCATAACAACATTTTCCAATGAATAGTGTGTTTGAAGGAGAAATATAAACAGTGTTGCCAAAACAGCTTATTTTTCAATTTAGCTTTTTGCAGATAAAAAATCAGAGGGCAGCAGGATTGTGACCTTTATTCAAAATATATTTATTTTTTTCGCTTTAAAAAAAGAAAAGTTAAATTTGCTTCTTTTTTTTCTATATCTAAGAATGGAAGTTTCCCTGTTTTGGTTTCCGCATAATAAAGACACATAGGTACACATGTTTAAATAGTTACATAATCTCATACTGCGTTGATTTACATAAATTGATCAGAATTGAATATCCTGGAGATCTAATATTAAACAAATATACAATATATAGATGCGCACTTATAAATAAAATGTCCCTTGACCCTAAATTCACTACATAGTTCTTAGAAGAAGAATATACTATAGTCTGTTCAGCATTCACAAGACAGGAAGGGAATAATTTTTAATTGTGGAATTTCGGCGCGGCTTGAATATTTGGTTGTGTCCCTTACGACGGGACGGGATAGAATGTAATCTGTGTACAGGCCACTGTATTTTCCACGTCTTACCTAAAACTAATTTCCCAGATTGTTTTATTTTAATCAACCGTAAACTCAAAACAGTCAAAAAATTAAGCTAATGAAGCCAATGAGATTAAAAAAGGATTTGCTATTATTTTTTTTTTTTTTTTTTTTTTTTTTTTTTTTTAAAGCTATCGTAATCAAACTTTGCACGAAGTCTTTCAGTGCACATTTGTCGGAACTGGTCTGATCGGATGACAATAGCATATAGCTGCCATAGGAACGATCGGTTGAAAAGTAGTTCTAGTGAGAAAAACTTTTCTTGTTTTTAATGCAATCGCCACCAAACCTCGTATTTAAAAGTTTTTTATGCTTTCACATAATTTCAGCAAGTTTTAGGCAAATCGGGCAACTGTATAGTATAGCTGCCATACAAAAGATAGGTCTGTAAAAAAGTCTTAGTGAAAAAAACTTTTTTGTTTTCAATGCTATCGCTCCCAACCCCCGTATTTATAAGTTTTCTATGATTTAACATAATTTCACCGAGATTTATCAAAATCGGACAACTATATAGTATAGCTGCCATACAAAAGATAGATCTGAAAAAAAGTTTTAGTATGAAAAACTATTTTCTTTTCATTTATCGCTTCCAAACTCGTTACTGACTAATATTATATGCTAACACATAATTCTGTGAAGTCTGATCCAAATCGGATGACTATAGCATATAGCTGCCATAGGAATGATCGGTCGAAAAAATAGTTTTAGTGAGAAAAACGTTTTTGTTTTCAACGGTAGCGTGTTTGTACGTTTCAGTTATAAATATAAATATCTGTCTCAACACAATTTTAGAGAGTTTGATCAAAATCGGACGAATATATCGTATAGCTGGCATATAAAAAACTGGCAGAAATATATCGGCTCGACCGAAGTTAGCTTTACTCGATTTTTTTTTACTTACTACGATTTCAAAACAAAAACGAACGAAGTCGCGGCGGGTTCAGCTAGTATAATAAAAAAAAATTAATTAATTATAATTAATTAAAAAAATTGGGTCATTGTCAAGTCACTGTTCCGTCACTGTTATGTCACTGTCAAGTCACTGTTATGTCACTGGTCACTGTTATGTCACTGTCAAGTCATAGTCAAGTCACTGGTATGTCACTGTTAAGTCACTGTTAGGTCACTGTATAGTCCCTGTTAAATCACTGTTAAGTAACTGTTAAGTCACAGTTAAATCAGTGTGAAGTCACTGTCAAATCACTGTGAAGTCACTGTCAAATCACTGATCAGTCACTGGCAAGCTAATGTTAAGTCACTGTCAAACAAAAAACTTTCCACCCCCTATCGCAGTCAAGTCACTGTTAAGTCACTGTCTAATCACTGTCAAGTCATTGTCAAGTCATTGTCAAGCCACTGTTAAGTCACTTCCAAACAAATATAACATTAGTATTAATTGCACAGAATTCACAGGTTGACCCCCCACTTCCCTCCCCCATTAACCACCAACCTCCCCCTCACACCATCAAACTCCACCCACCTGCTACTAAATACAAAATGCAAAGACAAGGCGTACCCAAAGAATCTGTCGCAAGGAAAATTTTTTTATTAAGTTTTAGTGCTCCAGTAGGACCTCCGTAAAAGAGATTCACTCTAAAAAACGTCTAAATAATCTTCGAAGAAGTTTCTGTTATAATGAACCAAAATTCTCGAAACAGCAGGCTCCCTACGGACACGTTGGGTGCCGCACTTATTACTCTTAAAAGAGTTTTTGGATCGTTTAAGCAAATTCCTAGACAGTATGCGTTGAGTCGCAGTGAAGGTAATAAGCTCGCTTACTTTAAGAACAAAATGAACTAAAATTAGTTTTTAACTAATGTAAATAGGTGAACACGTTTTGTTTTAAATATACTTTTCTGTTCAGTGACTGTTCTGTGACGCATTGTTTAGTCACTCTTGTTCAGTGAAGCATTGAAGATGAGTGACTAAACTAAGTGACTTGTACTAAACTTAACAAGTGATCATTTTCTTTTAATTGTTCGTTTTTATTCAGTCACCCATTGTTTAGTGATTGTTAGTTAAGCTGTTCTTTGACTCAGATTTGTTACACACAAAAAAATCTGGTAGGTAAAATTAACTACGCTTGACAGTAACTTTTTCCAAATTTTGTATGCATGTGTTTTTGGTGCTGTTTTGTAACTGTGCCAACAGTTAAATTTACTGAAGAAATTTGTAAGCTTCACGTATTTATTTTGGCACGCGTTTTGTTGTTGCATTTAACAACTGTACTCCTTGTAAAAATAACTACAAATATTTTGTCAAATTTTTCTACGTTTTAATAAGTTACTGCTACTACAGTAACTTTACCATAGAATTAGTAACTCTGACGGGATTTTTTCATCTCATACTTTGTTTTTGCAGCAATTAACTGTACCCACAAGTTGATCTAACCGCACATATGGTATAACTTTTTGAATGTATTTGATGCAACGATTAGCTGTTCCGACGGCAAATCTAACCGCGAAAATTGTTAACTTAGCAAATTTATGTTGGTCTTTTATAGAGAACTTCAACGGAATTTGAACTTGAGAATTCCTAGTGGTCTCACTTATGCGCGTAGCGTAAACTTTTAGGTTTTAACCCAGACGTAAAGCTTCCAATCGTGTTGAGACCAATGGCCCCGAGTTCGATTTCCCCAGAGTAAGTAAAAATATTTCAAAATATAAATATTTGTTTAATTCGAACAATTGTTTCAGAACCAAATTTGGTGGGTGGGGGAGTAGTGGGGTTGCCCCTTCTGCTCTGGGATGAGCTCAAGTAGATTGCCAACTTGTGACAGCTGAAATAGTATCCCACCCTACTATTCTACAGTTGTGTAACAGCTGGCAAATTACCAATTGTACGGTAAAATTACTGTGAACTCAGTAAGAACATCGGTAAATATTACTTATTTATGTCGGTTGGCACATTTTTAAACGAGATTTTCGGTTAGATTTACTATATCAATAGTTCCTGTTACGTTTACGTGAAAGTTACTCTATAATTTGGTTACTTTTACCAACTTTGTGGGTTGGCGCATTTCCAACCCAGAATATCGGTTAAATATACCCACAGATTTCTTTGTGTGTACTTTCTACTTATGGACAGTTCATATTTTTGTTCTTTATATTCAGTTACTCATGTTTTAGTCTTCACTCAGTTCTTTGATTAAGTTTAGTTGCTCTCAACTCCGTGATTTTTCACTCCGTGGCTTAATTTGTCCAGTGACTCATTGTTCAGTGATTCTTATTCAGTGTCTGGAATAATTTGTTAAGCAACTGAACACCAGAACAATTGAGCTAGTTGAGTAAGTTAAGTGTTTGAAAACAAACCCAACGTGATCACAACTCTAAAACAATATCGTTGGCTATACCGGATTTCTTTATAATTGCTTAGCCTTTAATATAAAAATTATAAATAGGTTTTTAAATTAAATTCATATCACTATTTCATCATTTCACAATAAAAAGGAAATCATTTAAATATATCTCATGTTTACTCGTTGATGTTTAATCACATAATTTAATTATAAGTAGAGTAACTTTACAGGCCAGACAAACAGAATAGACAATTTTACATAAATTATGATGACAACATGTCAGGAAATTCATTGAAGAAGAAGAAGTAAATTCTCGTACTCCTTCTCTCTCAAAATTAAATTTTATTCAATTAAATGCAGTTTAAGCACAAAATTTTATTAAAGTTGCATCCTTTTTGCTTCGTGTGTGTGTGCGTATTTGTTTACATGTGTGTGTCCGGTGTGTGTGTGTACTTTTGCAATCAATTTATCATACGCCTGATTTGGTTCTTCTGGGCTAACAGCCATATTCAATGTAATGTGAAATTTAAATGCAATGTAATTAAAATGATATAAAGGCGATGCAGGTAATGAAAAGACCTGACAAAACAGACAGAGCAAGGGAGAGAGCTTAGTCTATTGTATTGTCGAAACTTTGATATGCCTGAGGTGGTCAGCTGTAGGATTAATGTCTACTCTTCCATAATATAGAAATTTCTAAATTTGATTTTAAGGAATTTATTTTGACAAAGTTTTGCATTTGACTGGCGCAAGGTCAGTGATGAGTTATAATTTAATAAAATCAACAGATTAATTACAACATTTTGAAATAGCAAATGGTATGTCTGTACAGCGATCGTTGATTCGAAACACCTAAAAATCCCATATAAATAGGAATTTATTTTGTTGAGAACATATTTTTGTATTTCAAAGTTACGTCCTCTACGCAGTTGTAAAGTAACGAGAAGTAAAGTAGAGTTTTCATACAAAAATGAAGGAAGGAAAGAAAAAGTAATTTAACTAGTAAATTTTACTTCATCATTTACTTATGGGGTGTATGCAGCTGAAGAGGGTGAGCCATCCTCGAACTCGACGACCAATGGACCACCGGAATCACCGTTGCAAGCAGATTTGCTCTCACCAAGGGAAGCGGAGCAGATGTTGCTGGGATCCAGGGGAGCGTTCTCAGGCAGAGCGTCTTTGCATTCTTTATAATTGACAATATCGGTGGTCATGGTCTGGAGAGTCTTGGCAGGGGTTAGCACATACGACTTAGGCTGGCCCCATCCGTACAGATGGGTCTCACCATGGTGGACTTGCTCACGGCTGGGCAGGGTAGCGGCACTGACATACTTGTTGAACTTGAATGGTTCGCTCACATGGAGCAGGGCAATGTCATAGGGACCCACGCCGCCGGTGTACAACTCGTGGACATGGGCGAAATTAACATAACGCTGCTGGGTGTGCTCATCCATTTCGGCACGGGTATGCAGACCAGCAATGGCGCTGAGACCTTCCTTCTTTGAGATGCAGTGAGCTGCAGTGGCGATCCATTCCTTGTTGATGATGGTGCCGCCGCAAATGTGCGAGTGCTTGTCAAAATTGTTGGACAGCGAAACAATGTAGGGAGCCGCATGGGGGGCAGCCTCAGTGCCGTTGATCACAAAGCCGGTGGCAAAGCTGGGAACGTGCTTGATCAGGGAGTCGGGCAGTTTGCCAGCCTGGGCGGAGGCAGCCACCAGGGCAAGGAGTGTCACAGCGAGTACCTTCATTCTGTACGATTTCGATCGAATGATATTCTCGATGGGCATTATCCTACTTTTATATGCCCCGAACTAATCGAAAACCTCTCTAGTTGTGAGATAAGCAAATAGATTTATGAATGAGATTTGGTTTTATATGGCTCATAGTCTTGCCAGTCATCGATTAAGAGTTAATCCGATAAGGCGCGTGCTGCCCTTGAAAGGTGCGAAAGCCGTTGTGCTTTCTGCACCTGATGTGCGTAATGTCATTGGGGCGTGCAAGGACGTCCTAGGACTAAAAATACCTTTGCGTACATGGGCCACTGGACAGCGGGCCATTTTGTAAGCTTAGCCAATTAAAAGTAAATTTTATGGAGTGCCGAGCTAATACCCCCACCCGGCTACGGTTACCGCACATTTGCGTTAACATTTTAAAAACAACAACAGCAGCAGCAACACAACGGGACGTGACGGGGGGGCCTCAGCGTATGGGAAAAAACACCAAATGCGGGGAAAATCCAACCATGTGGTCTAAATGCCAGTTTAAAAGGCAGTTAGGCCAAGCAATTATGCAAGTGTATGTTTGTATGAATGTGGGAGCCCAAGTTGTAAGTAGCACGTGTATAGCATAGTTTTAGGAGAGCCGCCGCGCCAATTTACGACCACAGGGCAAAAGGTAAATGGGGCCATCAACACGACCCAGACGACCTGTGAAGTTAAGCGGCCTGCATCATTGGGGCTTAAATGGAAATGAAGAATGGTGCAAACTTTAGCTACTTTTCGAACTGGTTCCTGTTTTGCAAAAGAAGTAATCGGGAACCATTTTTGAGGTGAATTATGGTTCAAATGTTAACTATACGGGATGTCTAATGAATGCAATGGAAATAATGCAAAGGTACAAAGGGGTAACAGAGAGACGGAAGCATTTCCGACCTATAAGAAATGGTAAGAGCCACTGTATAAAACGAGAGCGTAAGTTAAAGTCGGCTCTAACCGACTTCGATATACCCGTTACGCAATAAAAAACATGTTTAACAGTGTTCCTTAGTGTGACCATCCGAAAAGTAGCAACATTTTATTTTTAGGGTGGGAGGGGTGGTAGCGAGGGGGGCTTGGTTCACTTTTTTGCTCATAACTTGAGTACCGTTCATCTGATCTTTATCATTTCTTCGGCAATTCGACTCATTTTGCTAATTACTAACTATCTCTAGAAAGGTACAAATCGTCAATCTTTAAAACTGTAGGAGATATAACGTTTTTTCCAAATTGCGGGGGCGGGAGGGGGCGTGGCCAAAATTTGAAACAAACTTGATCTGAGTGCAGATAAAAGAAGCATTTGTTACATACATGTCAAAGCTCTATCTCTTACCATCTCTGAGATCTAGGTGTTCATACAGACAAACGTACAGACGGACGGACGGACGGACGGATCTCAGAGTTTAAGCATGCAAAAATGTTTCTAACTAAAACTTATTTTCCGGCCGATGGTTCTTATGGGAGCTATAAGATATAGTCATCCGATTTCGACAAAATCTGTGCGAAAGTTTCCCATTTTTCGACCGATAGTTCTGATGACAGCTATAAGATATAATCATTCAATCCGGTCGGTTCCGACATATAAGCAGCGGGCAGTAAAAAGAAGACTCTCTGCAAAGTTTCTGCTCGATAGCTTTAAAACAGTGGTGCCCAAACTCACATTATCAAGCTTTGCGCTTGTGTGCGCAACGTCATGACGTCAAACATGAGCAACAAGCAAACGAACAAATGCCTCCTGAGAGAAGAAAACGACGAATGCAAGCGTCGTGAGAAAGCAAGTAGAACACACGTATTCTCTCTCTCTCTCTCTTTGCGTGTGTCGGCTGCGACGCCGGCAGAATTATGAGTTTCTATCCCATGGGATAGGCTTTTGGCATTTTGGGCACCACTGCTTTAAAACTGAGAGACTAGTTTGCGTAGATACAGACAGACAGACGGAAGGACAAGGTTCAATCGACTCAGCTCGTCGCCCTGATCAAGAATATATATAGATTTAAGGATCGGAAATGAATATTTCTGTCCGTTGCAAACTTCTGGGTAAAATTAAAATACCCTTTGCAAGGGCATAAAAACGCAAGCGATGTTGCTTTTATTCTAAAGTTCTCATATCATAAATAATCTGCTTTAGTTCACACACAACGGATTTTTAATGGCTCCCACGGCTGGTCCTCTTTAAGGGTAGTGTCAAGTGCAGGGTTAGGTTGTCTAATCTAAATATGATATTTTATGCTGCTACGTAAGGACCAAATCAAAGTATGAAGAATCCCTACAGTGTCAGGGCGCTACCGGCAGCCGCTACAATGAATGAGCCTTAAGGCCGCTGAAGCATTCAACCAGATCGAATAACCATATCATTTAGCTGTCATAAAAATAATGAGCCAGAGACTACGATTTCGTAGGAAATAATTTTATGAATTTAGAGTATCAATTTAATTATCATTTCTAAATGTAAGAAAATTCTTAAATAAATATTCTTAACTTCAAATGGTACAGGGTATATTACAGTCGGTCTTGACCGACTTTCTTAATTGTTTTTCACAGCAGTTTTGGCAATAGTCGCAATAAAGATAATAGAGCAAAAATATCAACAAAAAACTTAGTCCAAAAAAACTCATAAGATAGAAAAGGTCTTTTTAAACACAATTTGTCAATATGAGCCCAAATGCGCTTTGAGTTATTGTTATTGGCAGAATTTTGGTGTTGTTACTCAATTTCAGTTGATCGTATCAGTTTCATTTAAACAAAGCAGACCAATTGTTCGGTACTTGCATATTAGATTGCTTCTTTGAATTTTAATTTTTTGAAAAATTTTAGACTGTTCGAATATGAAAATATGGGGATGGGGATTTATAAAGCCCGTCGCGCTTCGCTGCGCCTTGAACAGTATAGAACCAATATCAGAATCATTTGTAAGTCAATCGTGAGAGTCAAATATTTACCGAATTTAAAAATATTCAATAATTTTGTTTCCTCTGCAGAGCCCAGAAATTGAATCTTACATACATAGGCTTGAAATCAACGTTTTACTACTTTGCTGCTGCGTTCTTACCACCCCCATCCCATCCACACCCCTCCCACTCCCCATCCACTTTTTACCAACTTCCACCCACTCCCCACCAACTTCCACCCACTTCCCACCCACTTCCCACCCACTTCCCACCCACCCACCCACTTCCGCCCACATTCCCCACCCCACTTCCCCCCTTTTTCCCACCCACTTTTTACCCACATCCCTCCCACTTCCCACCCACCTCCCCACATCCACCCATATCCCGCCCAATATTCTCCCACTTCCCAGTGGGCATCCCGGCGGTATTTCCAACATCGGAATATGCAATCACAAATTATTTCGTATTCTATCCCTACAAACCGAGTTTCAAGTCAATCGGGTGAAAAATTGTTTTTTCATGCAGAGTTTTCCAGGAATTTTCCGACCGTTGGGTCAAATTTTCCAACATCGGAAAATCACATCACAATTTATTTCACTTACTATACTCACAAACCGAGTTTCCAGCCAATCAGGTGAGAAATAGTTTTTTGCATGCAGAATTTTCCGGACATTTTCCTCAATGGCGGGTTTTCCAAAATCGAGAAAACACGTGTCGAATTATTTTGCGTACTATGCTTGCAAACCAAGTTTCAAGTCAATCGGATGAAAAAAAAATTTTACCATACAAACTTTTCCGACGCTGTTCCGACTTTTCCGGGTCGGATTTTCCGGAAAATTGGTACACAGTTATTGTTGAATTTTCATATAGATCTTTGAAAATGAGTTTGAATCTGATCGGATAATAAACAAAAAAAAGTTTCATACAACAGTTTTCCGTGAATTTTCCGACTTTGGGGATAGATTTCCCAAAATTTGAAAGTCACATTTTTTATATTTTATGTAACTTTGAAAATAGTTGGGCTAATCGCTGCCAACTAAGCTTTCACACTTACAACCTTGACCGCCCACTCTCCACCGGCCGGAAGATTGGTATGCAGTTATTGTTGAATTTTCATATAGATCTTACAAAATGAGTTTGAACTTGATCGGATGAAAAACAAAAAAGTTTCATACAACTGTTTTCCGCGAATTTTCCACATTTCCCGACAGAATTTTCCAAAATCCGATCTTAGTACTCACTTTCAGCATTAGATAAAACTACTGAAAAACTCAGCTTCCTATCTTCAATGGTTTAGGCTGTGCGGCGGTCACCAGTCAGTCAGTCAGGTTGAACTCTTTTATATTTATAGACACAACAAATATTACCTTTGGAATCCGAAACCTACTTTTTTTTTTTTTGTGTTTATGGGGGGAACAAAGGATGACAGCCGGGGAGTTTTGATATGATATTATTATTCTTGTGTGTGATTTAATCGATTATCAATATTTTTTGTCGATATGCAATCGATAGACTTTCATTTCTTTTTAATACTCTTTCTCCAATTTCCCTCACCACCCGCCCCCCCACCTGCCCTCCCCCTGGGCCATTAAATCACACCCCGTCCCTACACACTCAATAGCTCTTCGACGAAAAGCTGTTCTAAAAGGGGCAATAGATCGAGTTTATCGATATATTCCTGTGGTCATTATTTTAAATATCGATTTTTTCTAATATTGTTATTTGATATATCAATTTCGATCTTAAAAAAACCGAAACTCCTAGATAAAACCAAAACTGAAACACCGTTTAGTGTTGGGTAAACATCGATAGTGGGCGCCATCGATAGTGCTATCGAAAAATGATTCATTTTAAATAATTTAATTTAATTTTGTTTTTAGCAAATTACTCTAAAATTGTTCGACGAAGCATATAAAACCTTAAATTTACAAACCTACATTATACAAGCTGCAAGGGTATTTAAACTTCGGTCGTGCCGAAGTAAGCTTTCCCTTATATTTTTTTTAAACAACAGTTATCAAGATTATCACTCAATAGTGTGTTTACTACAGTTCAAGATTAAATTTAAATTTTAAACAGATTACTTGATAACAAAGTTGACGTGAAGACCCTAAATATCATAGATAACTCAAAGCAAATTAA
Source organism: Lordiphosa stackelbergi (assembly GCA_018904235.1). Classification (NCBI taxonomy): domain Eukaryota; kingdom Metazoa; phylum Arthropoda; class Insecta; order Diptera; family Drosophilidae; genus Lordiphosa; species Lordiphosa stackelbergi. The sequence goes on from JAEIFU010002770.1 coordinate 29,669, forward strand.
GAAGAGAAATCTGTTGTGATACTAACGATGGGGGGTCACATGATGATTGACTAAATTTAATAATTAACCGATAGTTTATCGTGTTCACTAGGATCTATTGTTGTGTTGTGCATGTTTCTAACTTAAGAATTCTAAGACAACTACTCAACCAGTTTTAAAAACAAGGACTTGAGCTGAAAGAATTATGTTGTATAAACTTTTCGACGGTTTTGTGGTTTAGGTTTTCAAAATTGTTACGAAAAAATAACAGTTGTATACCCCAAAAATATGAATTTGATAATTCAAGTAATTAAGAAAGAATCAGAACAAAAACAAGATTGGGTGTCATGGGGCGCCCGGTTAAGTAGTGTTTAGTAGAGTTAAATCACTGTTTAGTCACTGTGCTTTTTGGTCACTGTTTAGTCACTGTTAAGTCTTGTAGACTCTTTAGTCATTGTTTAGTCACTGTTTAGTCACTGTTTAGTCACTGTTTAGTCACAGTATGTCACTGAGTCACTGTTGAGTCACTGTTAAGTCACTGTTAACCCCTCTTCCCACCCTAACACAGTTCCACTCTACACATCCACGAACACACAACCCATCTGCTGCTACGGCAAATGGTAAAAGAGTTATACTTTGCAAATACAAACTGCAAAGACAAGGCGTACCCAAAAGAATCTGTTGCAAAGACAAAATTTTTTCTAGTTTTAGTTTCCCAGTCTCCCTGAACCTTCCTATATAGACTTTATATCAAGACTTTTTAAATAGAAACCCTGGTATACACAAAAACTTTTTTGACTCACTTCAGAGCTAATCACTAAATTATTTGAAAGAGCTGGTTCCAAGTTCTCAAATTCTAGTTATCTAAAACCACATTAGGAATTACTCTCCCTCTCTCTTTACTTTGATACCTTATCGACAAAAGCTTTTGGCCACCTATAAAAGGCTCAAGTGGCACGCGTTGATACTTCTTATAGTATTCAACCATATTTTGTTTGCTTTAACCATGTTGCTCTTGCGTTTTTTACCCGCTTTTTTTGTTAATTTTCACACTGACAAATGCCTCCACAATCGAGAGCTTTCTGCAGGAGAAAATTAAGGCCCACCAATTGGTGGATGCGGACACAGTTCCTTTCCTGATCAACAAAATACTGGAAAAGCTGAAGGCTGAGCATTCATCAGAGACGAGTGCGGACATTGAATCGCGTATCATAGATGGTTTCGATGTGCAGGGTGTGGACAATGCTCCCTACCTAATCTCGTTGAGCCTGTCACCACTGATCTATGCTCATCAGTGCGGTGGTTCCATCATTTTCAAAAGCTGGATCCTGACCACAGCTCACTGTGTGGACGAGCTGCGTAAATTGAATGGCCAAATTATAGGCACAGCTGCCTATGCGGGCATTACGAATCGTGCCAATGTAACTGCAGCGCAGATACGCCACGTAGACTTTGCCTCTGTGCATCGTTCGTTCAATGGTGAGGCAGGAAGTGATAATATTGCACTGTTACATGTCAGCCAACCGTTTGTGTACACGGCACGCGTACAGCAGATCTCTTTGCCCGATATAGATGAGGATTACAGCGATAAGACGGCCATTGCCTATGGTTGGGGTCTGACCGATGTCGATGGTGATGAGTACTCGAAGGAATTGCAATATGCCCATGCTCCGCTTATGAATAGCACCACCTGTGCCAAGCACCTACCCACAGATGCTCCCCTCAACAGACGTCAGGTTTGTGCACAGATCAAGGCCTGCTATGGTGATGGTGGTACCCCACTAGTGTACTGGCCCATACATGGACCCGCAGAATTGGTGGCGCTTGGTTCTTGGAGCTACATGCCCTGTGGTTATGGCCAACGTCCCACGGTGTATACTTCAGTTCCGGCTTATGTGGATTGGATATTCCAAGTGATTTCGGCTTACTATCAGTTGAATTCTTTAAATTAAGTTGAAGGAGGAGGGTTTTGCGTAATCCTATTTGTACTGCATTAAACAAAAAAAGAAAAAAACACAAAAAATCATAATCTTATCATACAACTTGTTTTACTACGAATCTACCTCATGTATTGGTCAGCAGCGTACGATAAGCGGACACTCGATTGCTTGAAATTGAAAGATTATTTACAATTTGCGATCGTAGATAGCGGAAACACTGCACAGTGCGCCCAGCTGACTCCTCAACTACTTGAGATAACTATTAACTGTTAAAGGTCGCTGGTAGAGAATTCCCAAAGCTTTGAGATTATAAAGTTTTGATAACAAACTTGAATTTGCAATCAATAAGACTATAATTAAATTCGTTGTTCTCTCTCTGTTTCTGTCATAATATAAATTGATTTTAGTGATCAGATCTTAATCCCTTGTTGGAGGCCGTCATGAAAAGAAAAAGAAAGTCACGCTCAGATACAATGAAAAAGGGAAACGATATGACAATTCACCTTTTTCTTTTCTGCCAAAAGTGTATTTTGCGCATGTATGTGTGTTGCGCGTGTGCCTCAGTAAACTGCAATTGTGTATGCGTGCTTGTATGTTACTTTGTAATTTACAAACGATAAAATTAAAAACAATAAATAGAGTGAAACTAACTTTGGTTCAGTTTATACTGCGAAATTTAGCCAGTCTTAAAAAAATAAAAAGGATACAGAATAAGGATAATAAAAAATCAATTAATAATGGATATAACCGGATGGCGCTAATCATGAATTCGAACTCTGAACCCGGTATTTTGGCCCATTCCTCAGTAACAGCTTTACGAAGCTCTTCAGTCGAGTTGAACTTCCGTTCGCCAGCTTAAACACGAAGTGCAAGTTTACCCCACATGTTTTCAATTGGATTCATGTCCGTAAAACGCGCAGGCCTTACTAAAAGCTTGATATTCTTCTCAGTAAACCACCCACGACTGGCCCTTAAAACGTGAATGGGCGCATTATCTTGCTAAGAGATTGTATTCAAGTTCGGCACTTGCTGCAAAAAGTTAATTAACACATCATCCAATGAGTTTTAAGAGCCCACTGTATTCCGGGGACCTCTAATCATATCAGCATATCGATTGTGATAGCTAAAAGCGACCCAAAACAGCACAGAGCCGACACTACAGTTTGGAGAGGTCGAAATGCGTTCAGACGCCTTAATGTCGTGCCCTTAGTAACTAAAACCATCTGGCCCATTCAAATTAAGCTTTTCCTCATATGAGAATACCACATTTTCCACTCCTCCCTCCAAGACATTTGACGTTCCGCAATATCGTCGTCAATGCAGGCTTGGACTTCATTTTCTTCAAGATTACAGATCGCTTGAATTCAGAGAGTTACTTCAACTTATTGGTTGAACTCTTAGTAGACTTTTTGGATCAAGAGTCGGACCCGGATACAATCTTTAAGCAAGATAATGCTGCCACGCACGTGTCAACAGCCAGTCGTAAGTGGTTCAGTGAAAAGAAAATCTTTTCGTCCAATCAAGAATATATATAACAAGCTAAACCCGAATTGTTTGTTGTCCCGTCCATCGCGTCCTAAAAGACCCAACGAAATTTTTTAGGCGCTCGAAAATTCCGGAATTGTATGTTAGTCCCTGCCAGTCAAGTGGATGCTGAAAACATACCTCTCCCGCACGACCACATAGTGAATTTCGGCTCCAGCGATATTATGTGAAGAATGTGCATTTCAGAGCAGCATCAGCACTCTTCAATTATAATTCAATTCAAATTGGCTTTCGCGTTTTTTCCCCCACCCCCTCTTCAACCCGCTCAACACTCTTTTCCCACCCTCTTTTCTATCTTCCACCGCTCTATACTCTTTCCCCTCCCTTCTCATTCTAACACATGTAGCAGATGTCATCTGTCTAGAACCCATACCTTTTTTATTATATTTGTTTTACCTTTTTAAAAATTTAAATATTATTTTAATTTTTATTTTTATATATTATTAACAAATATTTTTTGGCTGCCAATATTTCTCTGCGAAATTCTAACACTTTGCTAAATACGGTCAACATATATTTTTATTTTAATTATTTTAAATGTGTTTAGTATGTAACATAAATTTAATTTAATTGGTGAAATTTTTCCCCTTTGTTTTTTTGTGTTTATAAAAAAACACACACACAACACACTTATCACTTGCGCGCACACAGCACACAACTATAATTTGTTAGTTTTCTTTTTCTCTCTTAACTTTTTATTTTTTTTTTTTTTTTTTTTATTTGTTTTTAGTCGCCCTCGTAACACCTAAATAAATAATTTTTAATTTTTATTAAAAGGTCTATGCCAAATCTTAGATCTGTAGCATAAGCAGTTTTAGCTGTGGGTTGATAATATGTCAGTAGGGCGTACAGATTTATATATATAGACTAGCTAAAAACCCGTCGCGCTTCGCTGCGCCTTTAACAGTATAGAACCAATTTTCGAATCAGTTTAAAGAAGTCAAACATTGAAAGTCAATTTTTTACCAAATGGGAAAGATATTCATAAATTTTCCCAGTCTGACACAAACTGCAGGGGTAGCCAAGAGAGAGTAACTTCTGCTCACTGCTACACACACCATGGGGCGCTAAGTTTTTGGGAGAGAGAAAGTGTAGCGCCTGGCCGACACCATGGGTTAAAGTCAATTTCGTGAGAGTCAAAGATTTAAAATAAACTTTTTTTTTTCCTCTGTAGAGCCCCGAAATCGAATCATACATACATAGGCTTGAAATCAACGTTTCACTACTTTGCTCTTTCACCGTAACGACTTGCTGCTGCATTTCTTCCTCCCCATCCGACTTCTTACACAACTTCCAGCCGTTTCGCACCCAAATCCCTCCACTTCCCGCACACATCCCATCCACTTCCCACCCACTCTACACCCAATTACCACCACACTTCCCCCAGTTCCCCCCCCTCCCCGCCCACTCCTTCCACCCACATCCCTACTCGACCCCTTCACCACCACCCCCCAACCACCCCATAACTTTCCCACCCACTTCCCATCTGCACTCCACCCACATCTCTCACCTTCCTTCCCATTCAACCTCTAAAACAACACTACCCACCTCCACCCACCTGCCTACCCCCCATACCCCCCACACACCCACCTCACTCCCCCCTTCCCCCTCTATCATCCCACCCCCTCCCACCACCATCTCTATCCACCCACTACCACTCCCCTAACCTCCCACCTCCACCTCCCCCCCCCCCCCCTTTACTTTCCCGTGGCGTAAACGGTGTTATTTCCAAAAAAGTGAAAATCAAATAGAAATCCCATTTTAACCTTACAAACCGAGTTTCTAGTTAGTTTTTCCGATTTTCCAACGTGAAAAAATCACATTTCAATTTATTTCGTATTTTGTCCTTACAAACCGAGTTTTAAGCCAATCCGATGAAAAACAGTTTTTTTCATGCAGAATTTTCCGGGCCATTTTCCCGAGACTTTCGGAAATCGGGACATTTCGACTATTTCGTTCTATCTTACAAACCAAGTTTCAAGTCAATCGGATGAAAAATTACATTTTTCCCATACAAACTTCTCCGATGCTTTTCCGACTTTTCCGGGTGGAATTTTCCAAAACCCCGTCTTAGTACGCACTTTCACCACTAACAGAAACTCCTGTCCAAAATTTAAGCTTTCTATTTCGTACCGTTTAGGCTGTACGATGATTGCCAATCAGTCAGTCAGTGAATCAATCAGTCAGAACACTCTCTTTTATATTTATAGAGATGGAAAGATGAGGAGGGTAAAGATTTTGGTTAGCTGCACTCACTCTTTCTCGTTCGCACTCTTTTCTTGGTGCCCGTCAGCAACAGTGCGGCGCAATGTATGTATGTAAAATGTTCATTGCGCATACATCAAATAATCTTAAGTTTATACTAGAGGAAAAACCTAAATATACTCGTTTATTTGGTTCTGACAAATATTTAAAAAATTTTTTGTTACAAATTTTAAAGTGTCTTTATCTGCTCTGATAATCTCCGATTCGCAGCAATCTAGTCATTCTAACTAACTTTTCGTTGCGTGGCCCCACTGTGCACTGGTGCTAAATTAAGACCATTTGTTGTTAATCTTCTTTAAGAAACTTCAAGCACACATCTCAGCTAAGAACAACAGCAAAAAGTTTACAAACTTCTGCACAGGTACGAGTAGTTTAAGGAACTTGCTTACATATTTTATGATATAATTTGCAAGTCGTTTTCAAGATGGAGCAGAAGCAGCGGCAGCAGGAGGAGCAGTAAGCTCATTTCAATAGTTTAGAGTAGCACCGTCAGCTGAGTAATCCCAAATGCCATTTGCATACGCGCACTGTACAAGCTCCCTCGGGCACTTTGGAGCTGCTCCCCCACACACCTCACCCACGAAATGCTCTAAGCTTGATTGACAATAGAAATGGTGTGCGACAATCATCGAAAGGCTGTATCCATGACGCAGCTGGTTGGCATTCAACCCTTTTTTCCGGCTACCATTCCATCTGTTACACCAATTGAATTATGCATGTAATCGCTCTTATCCTAAACGTACACACACATGGCATGTCAAGTGCCAGTGTCGGAGTCCCTCGACCAGTTTAAATTTCAGAGTTTATTTTCACTTTTATTGCATTTGCTACAAGTTCCCTCGGATATCGAAATCAAATTAACAAACTCAATTAGTTTACTGTAATTAAACAAAACTGCGAAAAAAAACACACAACAAGACACTGTCGATTGGGGGACTGACTCCAATTAGCGCTGCGCAACCCCTTTCTAATTGAATATAAAAGATTGGGGGCTACAACGAGGAAAGTCATTGAATATTTAAGCATATTTTTCGCAAAACGCCAGCGAATGTTTTCAGTTTTAATTATTAAAGTGGCGAATCCATTAACCTCACTCCTTACCCCATCACTTGGTGTGGGGGGGGGAGGGGGCACCTGGTAAGTTCATTAAACCCAACGTTACCAAAAAGGATAATGAACTTGTGGCTGGTGCAAATTAAATATGCTCATAACCAGGATTTCAGGGCTCATCAAATGTTGGCCATAATCAGTAACAATATTTGCTAATCTTAATGGCTGCAGCTGTATAATAGCGGTGAATGCTCGCACCGAAAGCGGTTCATTACACTCCCAAAAAGTGTACAAATAAATTTTAATTCCGCATCAAAAATTAAATGAATTTCTCTTTGGAAAATATGGACGTACTCTCTGATCCTCATGCGACCGTGTCAAACATCAATTTACATTGCTACTGTACCATTTTTTGTTCTTTCACCGACTTCCTTTTGCGTCATAAACATTCATTTCCCTTTCCTCATTTAACGTCCTATTTGACACGCTTCCAAGAAAATTGCAAGACATTTTCCTTGCTCACATTTTTGTGATGCTTCTGCTGCTGCTGTTGCTGCTGGGTGCTATTTTGCCTGCATATTTAAAAAAATAAAATATTTCATTTTTGACTTGCGCGCAATATTCTATCATAACTCAAGTGGATGGAGAACGCATCTGTTTGCCATTTCGCCACCGGCTGCGACCAAAATGTAGGAACGATTTTCGTTTTCTTTGGTTTTCATGAATGAACGCTAAATTATTTATGAGTCCATTTAATTTGACTTAAATAATAAGCATACGACCCACTGCACTCGAGGGGTTTGTCCATTATGTGGCAGACAATTTGCCACAATAAATTCATTAATCAGTTCAATGAACCACTCGAAATTGTTTTCTGTCTATTTTTTTGGACTCGAATCGGGCAAACTTTATTAACTGAATTCAATTAAAGCACAATTTTGTTTCCCATTTCCAGGACTCGGGCAGTGGCACTCCCGTGACAATGCGTGTGGATGCCAAAGGCTTCTTTCTTTGCTGGGTGGATCAGAACAATGAGCTGGATATATTGGATATAGCCACCATACGGGATGTGCGTACTGGACAGTATGCCAAAAAGCCAAAGGTGAGTAAGTATGCGCGTTAAATGGATTCTTCACTGGCCACTTTATCCATCAGACATAATACTGAAATGAAGAAAAAGTGGTCTGGTATTGAGGTATATATGTATATATATCGTGAGTAATGCTGTGTTAGGGTGGGTGGATGTTTGTGTACGCTGACTAGGAGATAAATATTTCCGTGGAACTTTTTGAACTACTCAGCTTGTTATGTAATTGCTTTAGGAATATTTTGCACTAATAGCTAAATCGAACTGAATTATTGCAAAAACATTAGACCTACTTTTAAATTGCTCAGAATTAAATCAAAATTGTAACATAATTTCACACAGAAAAATTTCAACTATAATCAGATGAGATAAAATTTTAGTTTGAACAATTTGGAAATCTCATTGCTTTCGAACAGCAGTCTTATTTAAACAAAGTATTGTCCCGGACCAGATTTGCATCTCATCCGACTATAAGGCCTTTATCTCTCCGCAGACCGAAGTGGCACAAAACAACCTACAAAAATCGTTAGATTGAATATGGACTTTGAAAGCCATAAAGTTAGGTTCTTAAATTTTACAAAAATGCTTCTTTAGCTAGTTTTATTATTCTAATGTATGTTTCATACGTAAATTGAA
>JAEIFU010002771.1:0-38134 GCA_018904235.1 Lordiphosa stackelbergi
CCGACCTTTATCGTAGCAATACGACTTTCAATTTTCATTTCGTCAAAGCTTAAAACACATGCTTTTTGAAGATCCGTCATATGCGTAGAGGCAGACAATATTTGAAATACCGGCTTAATTAAGCCTTTATTGACATTAAGTTTTGTGCCCATTGCTGTAGTGTACGCACAGCAGGAAGAGAAAAATTTTCTTATCCAATAATTTGTATAATCTTGCGCTGGCTGAATACAATGTTATGGACTGGACGATGTCTTCTTCGGTCCTGTTGGTCGCGCAATGCCTGACTTAAGCTTTGTAATTTGGCCTTTAGTGAAAATACTAAGAGTTTTTCTTCTAAGTTTTGTAACTCAAAAATAGCTTTGGTTAAGCTGGTTTTCATCACTTCAATGTTATAGTCGTTTATTTTTAGCTTGTTTTTCCATTTTTTGAACTAAAGCTGCTTGCTTTTTTCAGCGATCTTAAGTTGCAGTTTTCTTTACAAAGACATTCACTAAAAAGTATTTTTTTAATTATTCTCAATTTAAGTTACCCATGCTACTAACATTTCACTTTTTAGGCTTTCCAAGTCATCATTTTGTTGTTGAATTTCAAAAGACTCATTATTTTCTTCCAACAGAATTGATGCTTTATTCCCTCTTTTTTTTAAAAAAAATTTTAATCTGTGTTTTTAAATTAAATTTTTCACAGTCTTTACCATTGAAAGTAGCCGCCGCTGCATTATTTTCTTTTAGAAGAGTTCAACAGTTTTTGTTTTCTCGCTTCTCAATCCTTTGTGAACGCTCCTGATTAAGTTTTTGCGTTCACAATAAGTATTTTTATGGTAGGCACAGCGTACCCCTCCAAAGGCTTTTTTTTTGTAACATCTTTTAAAAGGGTGGTGTCACAGAAATCTCTAGAGGTAAGAGATTTCCTTTTCTTATTTGAAAATCTAGTTAGAACAGAAACTGTTCCAATTCAAGTTCCATCGCTAAAAACAGGGCTGCATCTCTCGCAAAAAAAATTTCCTAAGTTAAGTTATGTGTTAATTTGATGTTCAACTGAAATTTTTGATTGTGATAAATGTTTTATGATGCATTTTTAAATTATAGTTCAAATTTAATTCACATTCTTCATAAATATAATTAAAAATTTAAATATTTTTTGGCGTCAAACATAAAGTATAACTCTCAGCCCTTAATGCGCTGGCTGCCATCCAGATGGAGCCACAATCGCTAAACGGCGCCACTGATGTGGTTGGTTCAGATTAACATGGAAGATCTGGTTGTTTTTCCTAATAATTACTGAAACGCAAATTTCAATGTTTAAACTAATTAAATAATTAATTCATTTTATGCAACCTATCCAGAAAAATAATTTTGTTTACAGTTCCAAAATTAGTTTTGCTTGTCAAAATTGTTTGGGTGGTGAATTTTGTTAAATTCCCCCAAAAAACCACAGAATTTGAAACCAACCGAAAGAGATTTCTGTGACACCGAGAATTGGTTTTGGGTTGGAGTTTGGTTGGAAGAGATTTCTATGACACCTCCGAATAAAATAAAAAAATGTAAAAACAATTTAATATTACATAAAATGTATATATTACCCATTTCAAACTGCAAATTATTCTCAAAATCTTCTTGTTTAAAATGTTCCATATATTTGGGAAGTCTTCTCGTTTGATATTGTTGTCTCGACAGCAAAACCGTGTACCCATTGAAAATGGGTAAAAGGGGATCATGAAGTTGTGCAAATGTATGTAACAGGAGAAGGAAACATTTCCGACCCTATAAAGTATATATATTCTTGATCAGCATCAACAGCCGAGTCGATTTAGCCATGTCCGTCTGTCCGTCTGTCCGTCCGTCTGTCTGTATGAACGCGTCGATCTCAGAGATGGTAAAAGATAGAGGTTTGACATGTATGGGACAAATGCTTCTTTTATCTGTACGCTGATCAAGTTTGTTTCAAATTTTGGCCACGCCCCCTCCCGCCCCCGCAATTTGGAAAAAACGTTATATCTCCCACAGTTTTGAAGATAGACGATTCGTACTTTCGAGAGATAGTTAGTAATTAGCAAAATGAATCGATTTGCCGAAGAAATGATAAAGATCGGATGAACGGTTCTCAAGTTATGAGCAAAAGTGAACCACAGCCCGCCCGCTACCACCCCTCCCACCCTAAAAAAATGTTGCATACTTTTTTGGATGGTCACACTAAGGAACGCAGGAACACTGTTAAACATGTATTTTCATGAGTAACGGGTATATCGAAGTCAATAAGAGCCGACTTTAACTTACGCTCTCGTTTTTGTATGTATTTTTTCAAATTACTTTTGCTGAATGCACTTCAGCTGGTCGGTTTAGGTAAAAGCGAGTGAGGGTTTATTGTTGGTTTTTTCTTTCTTCTGTTTTTTTTCATGCATAATAAGGCCCACAGCCAATTTACATAGTCTCCACAAATGTGCTGTTAAGTGCAACATTGTCTGTTAAATGTAACATTCAACTTCGCACTTCCGTACATGCAAAAAGTTAACAAAAGCGGGGTAACTTCGCTTCTTCTTCCCTCAATTTTTGTATGAAACTTCTCGCAACTTCTGATGTCCGTATGGGGCTTAAAGGCTTACGTGAAAGTTACTCTACAATTTGGTTAATTTTACCAACTTTGTGGGTTGGCGCATTTCCAACCCACAATATCGGTTAAATATAACCACAGATTTCTTTGTGTGTAGGGTCAAAATGAGAACTTATTTGTATTTTCATTTTCTGATTTTGGAAATAACGCCGGGATGCCCACTGGAAAGTTAATGGGATGTGGGAGGGATGTGAGTGGGATGTGTTTGAAAGTGGGTGGAAAAGTGGGTGGAATGTGGCGGGAAGTGGGAGGGATGTGAGTGGGATGTGGGTGGTATGCAGATGTAAGTGGTTTGTTAGTAGGAAGTGGCTGGGATGTGGGCGGGAAGTGGGTGGTATGTGAGTGGGATTTAGATGGGAAATGGGTGGGATGTGGGCGGGAAGTGGGTTTGATGTGGGTGGTATGTAGGTGGAAAGTGGGTGGGATGTGGGTGGGAAGTAGGCGGGAAGTTGGTGGTATGTGGGTGGCAAGTGGGTGGAATGTGGGTGGAGTGTGGGTGTTAAGTGGATGGGAAGCGGGTGGGATGTGGGCGGTAAATGTGTGGTATGTGGGTGGGATGCAGGTGGAAAATGGGTGGAAAGTTGGTGAGAAGTGGGTAAGAAGTGGGTGTGCATTGTTTCTATTCTGTTGAAGGCGCAGCGAAGCGCGTCGGGTTATTTGCTTGTCTATATATATAAATTTGTCCGGCCGACTGACATAGTGACAGACTAACAGACTGACAGAAGACATATTATCAAATCACAGCCTAAACGGCTTATCCTACTGGTTTGAGATTTGGCATAGACCTTTGTTTAGTTATGCAAGCGCGCACTAAGAAAGAAAATTTGGAAAATTTATTCGCTAATGAGGAGAAAACGCCAAAAAAATGGTGTTGTGGACTGTTGTAGACTAGGCTGTTCGGCTAAAAGCGCGCGTGCTGTGTGCGTGTGTGTGTATGTTTATTTACCACAAAAACAAACAAAATCAAATAGCGAACATTTGATTTGCTAACATCGATAGTTTAAACAATACGTTTGCCGTATTTCAGAATAAAGTAGTTAAAATGTCACAAAGCTAGAAGCCAAAAAATGTATCATTGCTGTGAACTTTGTTCGTCCTTTGTTATTGGGTGTGGTTCGTGATCTCAACGATATTATCAGAAAAGTGATGGCACACATGACGTAGGCAGTCTGCTAAAAATTAGTTGTTTGCATATCTCATTTGCTAGTCTTTGTTAATAAACTAGGCTGTGAGTTCATAATCTAAGAGATTTATATCGATTGAAGCGCCAAAGTATTTATAACAACATTTCGCAATGAAAAGTGTGTTTGAAGGAGAAAAATAAACAGTGTTGCCAAAACAACGAATTTTTCAAATTAGCTTTATTCAGACTTATTAAAAATATATTTATTTTTGTCCTCTTTTAAAAAAGAAAAGTTAAATTTGCTTCTTATTCTTTCTATTTTTAAGAAATGAAGTTTCCCTGTTTTGGTTGCCGCATAATAAAGACACATAGGTAATCATGTTTAAAAAGTTACATACTCCCATAATGCGTTGATTTACATAAATTGATCAGAGAGGAATATCCTGGAGATCTAATATTAATCAAATCTACCGAAATCAAGCCCATTCGTTGACAAAAGTAGAGTAATCCCGCCTTTTCTTGAACTGTGAACAGCGGGTATCATATTATGAACATTTTGTGCTCACTTTATGAACGGCTTGGGCATGTTTTAGGAACATTTTGTGCTTGCAAAATAAACGCTGGGAAAAAATGTTTCTAAAGCTTTTCTTTTGTTTCAAAAGTAATTTTCATTTAAAATTTTATATTAAATTAGTTTCCCTAGTTTCCTTCTGATTTCCTTCTTTTTTGTTTTATTGACTTTGTCTGCAGAAAGCAGGGATCGAACTCATAACCTCGATGCTTCTTACTTAAACCCAAGAGTCGGCGTCGCTACCATCGCGGCTACCGACCTCGCTCGAGACATTGCGGCGAATTGCATTCTTAAGGCAAAGCTTTTGTGACTGAGAGCCTTTTGCTTAAGGCAAAGCCTTGAATGTTTTACTTGGGCGGAAAAATCAAGAGCTAAAATCAGCGTGTACCCGAAATTTTTTTTTGTTGTTTTTGCTCATTTTGTTTTTTTGTTTTGTTTTTTAATATTAAAAACTATTGTATAATGTAAAACAGTTCTCAATGCGCGATGTTCGCACTTCTGTTGTGATTTGTGGCAGTTTTAGTAAGAAAGCTTTTTTGTGGTGTATTTCCGTGAACGTCGGGCTGGTTTTCTGAACGATAATTCACGAACGAAATTGTTCAAAAAGGAGCACACTTGTGCTGGGTTTTGCGTGGTCGATTTTTTCTTAGTGTAGGTGCGCACTTATAAATTCAATGTCCCTTGACCCTAAATTCCTAACATAGTCCTCCGGATGAAGAATATACTATAGCCTGTTCAGCATTCACAAGACAGAAGGGGAATATTTTTTAATTCTGGAATTTCCGCGCAACTTGAATATTTGGTTGTGTCCCTTACGACGGAATGGGATAGAATTTAATATGTGTACAGGCCTTTCCACGCCTTAGGGTTAGGTTAGGTTGCAATGGTTGGAATAGGAGAATCCTATTTCTTCACTTAGGCCAATGAAGGCCCGTTGTGTTACCATATAACCCTTTCTACGCTGTCGTCGTAGAGGGAGGGTCTTCCCCGTTAAACCATTTAGAAGACGCCTTACTTAATCCTCTTTTTCCCCACATTGATTTATTTTAATCAACCGTAAACTCAAAACTGTCTAAAACTTAAGCTAATAAAGCCAAACAAATTGGATAAATACAAACAGTGTTCGAAGAACTATGCAATTTTTCTACTTACTACGTTTTTTTCAAAACTTGGACGCGGACGAAGTCACGGCGGGTTCAGCTAGTATATATTATATATAAAATTTGGATATTACTGCCTTAAATTATGGTTATATTTTACTACCTGAAAAATAATATATAATTGTATTTTTTGCCTAAGGGGAAGATTATTATTAACTAAAAACGAGAGCGCAAGTTAAAGTCGGCTCTAAGCGACTTCGGTATACCCGTTACTCATGAAAAAATGTTTAACAGTGTTCCCGCGTTCTGTGACCATCCAAAAAGTATGCAACATTTTTTTTAGGGTGGTAGCGGGGAGGGCTTGGTTCACTTTTTTGCTTATAACTTGAGAACCGTTTATCCGATCTTTATATTTTTTGGCAAATCGATTCATTTTGCTAATTACTAACTATCTCTAGAAGGTACGAATCCTTTATCTTTAAAACTGTAGGAGATATAACTTTTTCCCAAATTGCGGGGGCGGGAGGGGGCGTGGCCAAAATTTGAAACAAACTTGATCTGCGTGCAGATAAAAGAAGCATTTGTCCCATACATGTCAAACCTCTATCTCTTACCATCTCTGAGATCTAGGTGTTCATACAGACGGACGGACGGACGGACGGACGGACGGACGGACGGACGGACGGACAGACGGACAAGGCTAAATCGATTCGGCTGTTGATGCTGATCAAGAATATATATACTTTATATGGTCCGAAAAGATTCCTTCTGCCTGTTACATACATTTGCACGACTTTAGTATACCCTTTTTACTCTACGAGTAACGGGTATAAATACAACGAGAGCGTAAGTTAAAGTCGGCTTTAACCGACTTCGATATACCCGTTACTCATGAAATAACAATTTTAACAGCGTTCCTTGGTGTGACCATCCAAAAAGTATGCAACATTTTTTGTACGGTGGTAGAGGGGAGGGCCTGGTTTACTTTTTTGCTTATAACTTGAGAACCGTTCATCCGATCTTTATCATTTCTTCGGCAAATCGATTCATTTTGCTAATTACTAACTATCTCTAGAAAGTACGAATCCTCTATATTTAAAACTGTAGGAGATATAACTTTTTTCCAAATTGCGGGGGCGGGAGGGGGCGTGGCCAAAATTTGAAACAAACTTGATCTGCGTGCAGATAAAAGAAGCATTTGTCCCATACATGTTAAACCTCTATCTCTTACCATCTCTGAGATCTAGGTGTTCATACAGACGGACGGACGGACGGACGGACAGACGGACAAGGCTAAATCGACTCGGCTGTTGATGCTGATCAAGAATATATATACTTTATATGGTCGGAAATGATTCCTTCTCCCTGTTACATACTTTTGCACAAACTTAATATACTTTATGTACCTTCGGTACAGAGTATAAAAATGCTCAAGACAAAGTAACTGTAATTCAGACAACACAGAGCAATCCACGAGCACGAGAGGGATGTGTGGGAACTACACCAACAACAAGAGCACACGTTCGGTTGAACACAAGTTAAGGCAAATACAAAAGAAACAAAACGAAAGATACAAATTAAAATGTACAGCAACAACAATGCAGAATTTATTTTTTTGTTTGTTTTTACGTTTAGTTAATTTATTGTAAATAATTTGTCTTGGACAAGCTTCAGCAATGGAAGTGATTTTGTCTACCAACGACTACAACATCAGTCTTGAAGTCCGAAGAAGAATTAATCAAGCCTGCAAACCGGTCGTGAACCGAACCCCTAGAACCGGTTCGGTTCGGGTTTTTTGAGTTCGACGAATTGGACCATGAACCGAACACCTAATATTATTACTTCTCGAACCTAAACCCGAACCGGACCGCTTTTTCAAAAAATTAGGTTCGGTTCAACACTTATGTACTTCAACACTTCTAATTTAACTGCTCTCATTCAATAAGTTCTCCAAGCCTGCGACATTTCTCTAGGTCTGATTTATACTATCAACGTCTATAATGAAGCGAATTTGGATCGAGCAGAGAACTTTTGAATGACAACACCAGATCAGAACAGGAATGCAACTATGTACATCAAAAGCATTTCTTGATGTGGACTATGACCAAGTTACCTCAATAGATTTCCTGGTGGACATAATAAATGAAATCTTTTAAACCCATAAAATGTGCCAGCGTTTACTAAAAATTAAAGATTCATGCATTCAAAGTTCTTTAAAGAAGCTCAACCTAAAATCTATTGAATTGAAAACTGCTGATTCTTAATTACTACCAAGTGATTTTAATTTCGCTGGCTTTTCATTTCGAGCAATTGTTCTGAAATAGTTTGTTTATTACTATAAAGTTCGATTAACTTTCTTTTCTCAGTGCCAATATTGGCTGCAGTGCTCTTAGACCCAAGTTTTTCAACATTGTTAACTTCTGCTGAAGCTCCACATAGAAATTTTTAATAAAAGTTTTCAAAATTCAGCTTTAAATAAATTGCAAATTGCAATTAAGAGAAATTTATGAAAGCAATGAACAAATATCAAATATAAAATCTGAAAATTATGTTATAGATTCTTTTGACAATTGTTCAAGACAACATACATCGACAAATGTTTCAAAATTCTTGAAAGGCCAAAAAAAAGGGAATTTAAAAAAATTGCCTTTACTATACTTGCTGTTCCAGCAACTCAGGTATCAGTTGAACGAGCCTTTTTAACAATTAAGTTTGATCTAAGGGCTAGTGAAGCTAGGAAGATAAAATGAAGCTCATAGAAGATATAATGCTTATTACCTTAAACTTAGCAGTTCTGAAATGTTGTAAATTTCAGCTATTAAATTTGACAACAAAGTAACATTATTGAAATATAGAATATTATTTTAACAAATATGTATTTATAAACCGAAACTATTTTTCATGTTCAAGCGAACCGAGGTTCGAACCAAAACCTTGGGTTCAGGGGTTCCAAAAACCGGTACGCGAACCGAACCTTAAGTTTAACAACGGATTGGAACCCCCGGACCGAACCTTCTGCAAAATTTTAGAGGTTTGCAGCCTTGGAATTAATGAATAAAATAAATATTGGTCCCGAGGACCAAAAGCCAACAGTTTTACCCCGATTCCGAACGGCAAAGTGTGGGGTGCTTTGTCATGGCTAGTTACTTCATAACTGGCGCCAATAGCTGGCGAAGGTCACCGGTTGTGTAAGATTGGACCCCCACACACTGCCCGTTGCATCGCAGCCTGCCCAGAAGAATTACTTTGGGAAAAACAAGAGCAATTCGGGTTCAAGAGCGGAGACCGCCACCCTAGAACAAAATTAGCGCTAATAAATTTCGCCCCCTGAGCAGAACATAAACCCCGTAGGAATAATAAAGCTCTAGTAAAACAGGCTTACAATCGGAAATCGATTCTGTAATAACCAATACACGAAATCGCTTAAGCTGCCTTTACCCTTATCATATATCTCTAAATAGTCGTTTGTCTAAATTCTCTTAAGAGAAACTTCTATCAAATTGAATCTGTCAAATAGCATCAAAGAAAACTAAATTTTCTAAATATTTAGAGTTGTTTGCGTTGCTTTTACACTATCGTCAGAGAGTCTCTTTTGATATATATGACAAGTGTCAAGGCAGCTTTAGGCTTTAAAGCTTATCAGATGGCTATGATCTTGATTCTGGCTAACTGCTTGCACACAGACAACGCAAATCAGCTCAGACGTAAGCATTTCCATGTCAGTTGAGCCGCCCCCTGGTACTGCTGCCCCCAATTGCGTGTAGTTTTGGCCGAAATAATGCGCTATAATAATTTATTAAATTAAAGCCGCGTACTAATTAGCATAAAACTAATTAGATTACTTGTACATGTGAAGCCACAAAGCACATCGCAACACCAAGCGAGCGGGAGGACTGGCAGCCGAGTGCGAGTGGGACGCGAATAGCGGTAGACCTGCGTGGCGTATGCGCAATCGTTTTTTGTGCTTTGGTCGCTTTTAATAAAAGTCATGTTTGCCAAAAAGTCACACACAGCCAGCAAACACAAAGCCAGCAAACAAATAAGCCTGATTAGCTCATGTATTTTCGGGTGGCAGCGGGGAAGCTGACACCGCGAAATGATACCATGGATGCCCATGCCCACTGTCACTCCCCCCGGACCGTCTTTAGACTCAAATTGTATTTGGCAAATGCTGATGCCCCGCTAATTAGAAGCTTATTAAAGGCGCGGCAATTGGCAAACTCTAATTACATTCATTTCGCATCAATGATAAGAATGCGGCCTCTGATGAGGATGATACTGATGATGCGGCAGAGATGAGCAAACAGACCCAGTAACAAGTTCAGGCAATAACGTGAAGACATAATATCCCCTTAATATCAGTGTCGGCACAGCAAACGGTTCGGGATGATTATGCAGCCAAGTTTTTGTATGCCATGTAGACAATGTTAAAAGTTTGCTCAAGTAATTAAATCACTTCGATCTTTGCTAATTACAAGCCAAGAACATACAGCTATAACTACAAGTCGAGCATGTGTGCGTGTGCTTGTTAGACAAAGCCTGGCAATTCCGACATCCTCATCAGGGCATGGGGCCAGAGCAAGAACAACAACAAGAACGTTGACAAGTTACCTGCCAAATTAATGCAAACACGAGACGTGCGGCAGCCGGGAATATTAATTAACTAACTAGTCGGAATACTTACACGAGCACATGCAGAGTTACAAGGGCAAATACACTCGGGAAATAATCTTCCGTTGGAACCGGGGAAACTGATAACAAGGGTTGCGCAATAGCAAAGGAACCAAAATTGAGAATGTATAAGTCAGCTCATTTGGACACTTTTGACAACAGTGTGCTGTATGGAAAGTCGTGTTATAATATCCCTGCAGACGGTACATTAAACTTGACCGCATAACCTATATATATTCTTGATCATCATGACAAGCTGAGTTGATATAGCCATGTCCATCTGTCCGTACGTCTCTCGAACTGTTTCTACGCTATCTCCTCTGTAATTTATAAAACTTTCATGACAAAACTTTGTACGAACTCTTAAGGTACAAATACACTCAAAAAACAACTCGCCCTAAAAAGTGCCATTTTCGACCTAATTTTTAGAAAATCGTCCTAAAAAAAGAGCCAAAGGCGACTCGGCTTATTTTTAAGAAAATGCTTTTGTAAAGAGTGTTCTAAATTTCAGCGAAATTTTTCTAGAAAAAACTTAGACAATTTCAGCTGTTACGTCGATTTAAAATTCCCAAGCGGTTACAGCAGCGCTGGCATGAGGAGGAAGCAGCTGGCTGGCAGTAGGGATATTCAGTAAAAGACTATAAAACAAGTGAGAAAGTCGGTCAAGCCCAAATATAATATACTCTGTACCTCTCTCTCTCTCTCACTCTCTCTCTCTCTCTCTCTCTCTCTAAGATTGTGCGGCGTTGGTTGTGAAAGGGTGGGTGGTGGGTGGCGCGGGGTGGCGGGGAGTGATATACTTATTTGCTCATAACTCGAGAACCGCTCATCCGATCTTTATCATTTCTTCGGCAAATCGATACATTTTGCTAATGACTAACTAACTCTAGAAGGTATTCATATCATCTATCTACAAAACTGTGGGAGATATGACGTTTTTTCCAAATTGCGGGGGCGGGAGGGGGCGTGGCAAAAATTGAAAATAAACTTGATCTGCCTGCAAGTATAAGAAGCATTTGTCCCATACATGTCAAACCTCTATCTCTTACCATCTCTGAGATCTGTTTGTTCATACGGACGGACAGACAGACGGACGGACAGACGGACATGGCTATATCGACTCGGTTGTTGATGCTGATCAAGAATATATATACTTTATAGGGTCGGAAATGATTCCTTCTCCCTGTTACATACTTTTGCACAAACCTAATATACTCTATGTACCTTCGGTACAGAGAATAAAAATATATGTAAAAATTTAAGGACGACCGACGAGTGACCAACGTGTGGAACAACAACAAGTTTTTGTTATGGTTTATTAGTTTTTAAATAACCATTAGACTGGTCCCTAAAAATAGATTTTAAATATCGGGCGGAAAAGTTTCGTTTTGGCCCCAATAGATAAAATGAAAAGTTTGACAGCCATCGGACTTCATTTAGAGGACTCGCGCTCGCCCTCAAAATCGAAAATGTCAAATATTTGTGAAATAAAGGGGATGAGTTTGTGGTTATTGGCATAAACTCGCCTTGCTAAGATAACCCAAATGTTCTCAATTGGGCTTAGGTCAGGGAAACACACTTGTGATTACTTATTAAGCGCTGGGTCTCTCTGCGCTTGTGTATAGATGCATTATCTTGCATAAAAACAAGATCTCTTTCCATATTTGTTTCCAAAAATGGCAGAAGACGATCCCCCAATACTTTTTTGTACTGTCCACTGTTCATCCTGGAGCTTGTGAAGCACAGACACATGAAAGGCTCCCCAAACCATTGCGGATCGGCCTCCGAAATTGCGTTTGGAAAACATAAGTGGATTCTTACGGAAATCTCTCCAATAGTGCCGACACCCATCTGGGCCGTCAGCACTAAACTTTTTTACATCAGAAAAAAATTATAAAAAAAAATTATGAATAATATTGAACAAAGCTGTATAAACAAAATATAGTTAAAATTTCAAACCGAGGCCCAGTTTCTCTTCAAGTTTTTTTTACACAAATTGAAGTTGTACTGTTTTGTGGTGCAACTGTAAGAACGGAGCCTTTTTTAAGACTCCTCTGACAATGAGCTCCGATGATTGCAGCGTCCGCCAAACAGCCATCCGTGACACAGACTTACTGCAACATGCGGCAAATGTGGAGCACGAAGCATACGAACTGCTAGCTTTAAGTATTATGCAACGTTTTTCACGGTCAGACAACTTGGGTTTTCTTCCAGAGCTAATATATTTAGTCATAACACAAGTGTTTGACCGATTTTCACCGATATTTCGCACGGACTTTTGTGCTTTTTTTTTACCGCTACATGAAATAGGAACATTAGATTTTAAGCAGAATTCATTAAGCTTTCATTCCTCATGCTTGATTTCGTTTTATTATGCTTTATTATGTTTGGGACCAAAGGCATGTCTTCCCCTGAGTCTGTACAATGGAAGGAAGAATCTTAAGCGTACTATTCTTTTAGAGTTTTTATTCAGGGACTCCGTCGCGATAGCGACCACTGAGATCAAGCATGGAAAGACCACGTTTAGCCTTCGCTTACTTCGCTTTAAATCCTATGCGTCCCCCACAAGAGGTGGCAGCCCTGGCCCTGCTTACTAGAATTTGTATCCAAGCTTGACCTGAATATATGTTATGTAGGATCGATATTTGTAACTCGAGTAAGAGAGGAGGACCTTGACCTCGCCGCAGCAGGACACACCATAGACCATATTTTGTAGTGTCCGTTTTTAAAATAAGGGGAAATTTTCAACAAGAAAAAAAGAAACTTTTCAAAACACCCACGCTTAAGCTGCAATTGCACTGACCAATGAGGTCAAGACACGTAGGCTAGCTATCAGATCATTGCCCTGTTAAATCAAGAGGAAGAGTCCCAGCTTTACTCTGATCGATGTATACCCACGCTGGTGGTACACGTGAAGTTATTCGAGAAATAATTTTCCAAGGAAACAGACGCGTTTATGGTGATATACTTAATGAAATTAAAATAGTGTTAGAGGTTAACTAACCCAGTCCAGTGCAAATATCTAATAATTAAAGCGAGTTAAAAGTCCCTATCTCGGTACCAACCCGTCTAATAAAAAGTGCTAGTGATTTTGTCGTGTGATTAAAGGTAAAGGAAAGAATAAGTGAACTGTTCGATTCTTATGTAGCTCTTTATTAGAATCCTCATTTGGGTCCTGCGGGACGAGAAGCGCATTCCAATCCTCTTGTGGTGGCTGCAACACGACACGTTGGCCAGGTGGCGACACCGCCTTTTATGAAAACACCCTAACATCCATTGGCTTAAGCTCCAGTGCACGTGGAATTGCTTGTGTACAAACTGGACAGGCAAGCCTTCTGGAAGACATCATTCATCCCAGCGGCAGTCAAGATCCACATGCTTCTAATTACCCTGGACGAATCTAGCCTGGACTGTCTTCTAATTGATCAGAATATTGTTGCGTAACTACTCTGTCGCCACGAGGCGATCATCACCTTACTCATACATGCGGTTATATTTTTATTAAACTGGTGCCACTGTAAATGATCTGAGTTGTCAAGCCCGCCTAATGCACACGCAGCTTATCATTGCAGTTTTCGGAGTTTTGTTTTGATTTCAAATTTTCAAGTTCAAGATCAAGATAATGATGTTTTCAGCTGTTTCAAAGCTCATTATTTATTTACTTCCTTTGTAAAGAAATTTTTTTTTGCTTGTTTTTTTTAAAAAATTTTTTAAATGTTTACCCTTTCCTTTCGTTGCTTAAAGTTTTGTTATGAGTTGGTACCCAATTGAAATTTGAGTGGTTAAATGTTTGAAATTGAAGAGTTTTGCGGAATTTTAAACCCCCTCCCCATTTTTTCTAAATTTGTTTTCCCAAGGCGATTTAAGGTGAATATGTGTTGTTTTGGTTGTTGGTGAGTCCACGAGATGATAAGCCCTCTTTAATGTTGCCCTTAAACAAAGCATTTTATAGGGCTATTTTGGAGTAAAGTTGTATTAAATTTGTTTTTTATTTTTTGTTTTATTTTTATTTTTTATTCGGGATATACATTTATTTTTGATGAAACAAATTTCTACCCCCCCCCCCGGTGCTTTTTTCTTTTTTTTTTTTTTTTGTTTTTTTTTTTTGTTTATTTTTTTTTTTTTATTTTTATTTTTTTTTTTTTTATATTTTTTTTTTTTTTTATTTTTTTTTTTTTTTTTTTTTTTTTTTTTTATTTTTTTTTTTTTTTTTTTTTTTTTTTTTTTTTTTTTTTTTTTATTTTATTTTTTCTTTATAAACCCCCCCCCCCCTTTATTACCTCCCTTGCCCCCCATCGTGGTGTTTCTCCCCTTTTCGCCCCCGCCCGCTTTCCCCCCCCGCTCTCTTTTGTTTCCCCCTTTTTTTTTTTTTCCCCCTCTCCTCTTTTTTCCCCCTCCCTTTTTTTATTTTTTTTTTTTGTTTTTATTTTTTTCTATTTGTTTTATGTTTTTTTTTTTATTATGGTTTTTTTTTTTTTTTTTTTTTTAATTTATATTTTTTTTTTTTTTATTTATTTTTTTTTTATTTTTTATTATTTTTTTTTTTTTTTTTTTTTTGTTTTTTTTTCTGTTTTTTTTGTTTTTTATTTCTTTTTGTTTTTTTTTTTTTTATTATTTGTTTTTTTTTTTTTTTTTTTTTTTTTTCTTTCTTCCCCTTTTTTTTTTTCCTTTATCTCTTCTTTATTATTTTTATTTTTAAATTTATTTTGTTTTTTTATTGTGTAAATTTTTTTTGTTTTTTATTTGTATTTATTTTTTTTTTTTTTTTTTTATGTTTATTTGTTTATTTTTTTTTTATTTTTTTATATTTTTTGTTATTTTTTTATTTTTTTTTTTTTTTTTTAATTTTAATAAAATTAATTTTTTTTATTTTTTTATAATATATTTAAAAAATATTATTTTTTTTTATTTATTTTTTTAAAATTTTATTTTTATTTTTTTTTATTTATTTTTTTTTATTTATTTTTTTTTTTTTTTTAAATTTTTTATATATATTAATATAATTTTTTAATATTTTTTTTTTTTTTTTATATTTTATTTTTTTTTTTTTTTTATATTTTTTTTTTTTATTTTTTTTTTTATTTTTTGGGTACATGCTAACTGTTTTAAAACCTCAGTTATTTGAGTTATATTTATACGTATATATATACCAGGGACCGTAACAGTTACAATTTTAATTTTAAAATTCCATACATTAACTGTTATTTAGTAATTTTTATTTAAAAAGTCCGAAATTAACAGTTATTTTGTAATTTTTATTTTATTACTCAGCAAATAACAGGTATTGTTGATTTTTATTTAATTTCGTCAAACAATAACAGTTATTCTGAGACTTTTATTTATAAATGTTATCAATAACAGTTATTCAGAGACTTTTATTTTTTCAGTCCCACAATAAAAGTCTTTTGCTTATACCGCAGAGAAGGAACCATTGGCGACCAACAAACAAAGATATTCTTGATCAGCTCGACAAGAGTAATCCAACAAGCCAAAGAGGATGGAATTAAAATTATATTTCTTGTCGGTGTCGAGTTACGGTGGAGAGTTACAATTAAATGTAATCAACACAAATCAACAGAGATTAATGACAACAATTTGGAATAGCAATTGGTATGTCCGTACAACGATCGCTGTTTCGAAGATAACCACATTTTCTCGTCAGCGGATTTTTGTATCGCATATTCACATTCAAACGACCATTCAGACTTAGGTTTGATTGTGAAGTCGGCGAATAACGCTTTGGGGATTTCAATTTATCCACTTCACCGCCTGAAATTCTGCAATGGTTTATGAACGTGTTGCTATTGCTTACCAATTTGATGTTATAAATTTCTTTTTACAAAACATTGACAAAAAACAGATCGCTAAAACCCATATAAATATGAAATAAAATCTTATGTAAAGTCTCGGAAGACAAGTTACATCTTAGGTGAGTCATAAGATGGCGAGTAAGATGATTTAAATGTTTCTTAGCCATCCGTTCTTTCATAGGATCTTTCTCCAAAAATTTTCGCATTCGAGGATCCAAATAATTTCATTCTCCAATAATACGTAATCCCTTTTTTCTATACAATCCGCCAATATATGGCCATTCAAAGACTTAATGGCTCTTACCATCAGCTTCATTTCCAACCAAACTTTATAAAAGTCTCCAAAGTACAGTTGGTCTACTTGATGCTTTTGCGTTGCTAAATAAACAGGCTCCAAATCATTAACTAGGGAGCTGATTTCATCCCACTCAGCTGGCAACAAATTTATGTTTCATTAAATATTAAGTAGTGCCTACTCAAAAAATGTTTGGTTACTCTTGTCCAGCTGATCAAGAATATCTTTGTTTTTTGGTTGCCAATGGTTCCTTCTCTGCGGTATAAGCAAAAGACTTTTATTGTGTGACTGAAAAAATCAAAGTCTCTGAATAACTGTTATTGTTTGACGAAATTAAATAAAAATCAACAATAACTGTTATTTGCTGAGTAATAAAATAAAAATTACAAAATAACTGTTAATTTCGGACTTTTTAAATAAAAATCACTAAATAACAGTTAATGTATGTACTTTTAAAATAAAAATTTTAACTCTTACGGTCCCTGATATATACACTTGACTTGATACCAATTTTTACCATTTTGACTATGGCTACCTTACTGATCTTTAATTGAAACTCTTTTTTTATATAATTGTAATACCTATCTACTATAATAGTTAAGAAATGAAACGTTGGATTAATATGAATTTAAAATGAATATATTAGTTGGGAAATGAATACCTAAATCTTTTGTGTCTGCCAAGTACTCATGCTGAAATCTAATAGGAAAATGTGGTTCGGAAATTTGAATCTTTACAATGGGACGATACAAAGAATCATAGTATTGTCATGGAGGGGTGGGTAAAGAAGAGGGACGACTAACATCTAAGTTCCCTTGGCGATTAGAATCTCAGTAGATTTGATAAGGCGTGTCGGCGCATGGTTGATGAGTTTCATATTTATTTTTCCTTTTTGATTTCGAATTAGGTATAGTAAACTCGCACTTATTAAATGTGTTAGTGTGCAACCGTACAGCCCAGGCGAGTAAGAATCCCGACAATCCGGCGAGCTAGAACCGAGCATAGCAAGAGTGTGCTCCTCCTCCTGACTGTACACCGGTTTCCTGATTCAGTATATTCCCACCAAGTGAAAGGAGACCAAACTCTTTCCGAGGAAAGAGCGAAAATGATTCGACTGCACACCGGTACACTACAATTTGCATATACAGCAAAGTATCCTTTGCGGGAACCACCGTAAAACACCCCTGGAAAAACTCAGAAAGAAGACCGAAACTCTTTATAACGAAGCCAAAAAGAACCCAACTGGCATAGATATAAGCAGGCCATGACACTATACCAAAGTGAGATAAGGAAAGCCAAAAGAAAGAATTTTATAATATTCTGCGAGTCCATTCTTCTTATTTATAGGCCATCACAACCGTTTGACGGTCTTGGACTCTGCGGTTAATGCTCTCCAGTCGCTTTTGTTCCGTGCGAGCTTTCACCAGTTGGTCACACCAAGCTTGGCAATGTCTGCCCGCACCTGGTCGTACTATCTAAGTAGGGGTCTCCCCATCTTGCCTCTTCCTCCATAGTCTTAGATTTATACGCTTTTTTTACTGGAGCTTCTTCGTCCATCCTGGTGACATGTAGTCAACAGGGCAGCAGCTGTTGCTTTATGCGCTTGACCAGACAGGTGTCCACAAAGGGCTTATACAGTTCGTCATTTTTTCGAATGCGGAAATCATCGCCAACTTTTAAATGTCCATAAATACTCCGAAGAATCTTTAGTTCAAACACGCCAATCGCCGCTTCATCCGCTGCTGTCATTGTCAATGCTTCTGCGCCGTATTGCAGGACTGGGATAATAAGCGACTACTACATGGCTAATTTTGTTCTTCGCTTGAGGTCTCTGCTCTTGAGCTCCCTACTTAGCGTGTAGTAGCATCTGTGCAAGAGTGATTCGTCGTCGAATTTCCAGACTGATGTTGCTGTCGCTGCTTATCGTCGTTCCGAGGTAACCAAAATCCTCTACAACTTTAAAGTTGTTTTCTCCCATTGTAACAGATTGTCCAAGACGCAAGGACTTTTTGTCCGCGGATACTGTATTTCGTCTGTTCCTCATTTACTGAATACGTGCTGCTTACCGCTCGTTCGGTTTTGCCGATAATGTCAATACCATCGGCGTATGCGTGTAGCATTACATCTTTACATATCAAGGCGCCCGTTCTGTAGGCATTTGGGCACCGGCGCAGTATATATTCCATCAGTAGATTGAAGAAGTCACTCGATAAGGTATCGCCCTGCCTAAAACCTACTTTGGTATCAAATGGTTCCGAGAGGTTCTTTCCTATTTTGACGGAGCTTTGCGTACCTCTCAACGTCGTCATGCAAAGTCGAACGTACTTTGCTGGCATACCAAAGGTAGATAGGGCTTCAAAAAACCTTGACCTTATCGGTGTGTAGAAGGCTGATTTATAATCAACAAAAACGTTGGGTTTAATGCCTCTCTCGTAAGTCTTCTCCAGGATTTGTCGTAGTGTGAATATCTAGTCTGTGGTGGACTTACTAGGTCTAAAGCCACAC
This sequence comes from Lordiphosa stackelbergi, assembly GCA_018904235.1. Classification (NCBI taxonomy): domain Eukaryota; kingdom Metazoa; phylum Arthropoda; class Insecta; order Diptera; family Drosophilidae; genus Lordiphosa; species Lordiphosa stackelbergi. The sequence continues at coordinate 18,686 of JAEIFU010002771.1, forward strand.
TGATAAGGTCCAATCAGTGTGTTATTAAGCGGTTTTAGACGTTCACAAATAATTCGCAACAGAATCTTATATGCAATGGGAAGGAGACTGATCCCGCGGTAGTTGGCGCAAACTGCAGGGTCTCGTTTTTTGAAGATTGGGCATAGAACACTTAGATTCCAATCGTTCCAATCGTCAACCCATATACGGCAAAGAAGTTGGTGCATGCACCTTAAAAATTCTTCACCTCCAGCTTTGAACAATTCAGCGGGCAGCTCATCAGCGCCTGGTGATTTGTTGTTCTTTAGCCTTTGTATGGCTAAACAGACTTCCTGTTGGGTCGGCGGGTCTATCACTATGTTTTCGATTAGCGGCATCGCTACTTCTCTAGAGGCGACATCATGTTCGTCATCGCCTCCCAGTAGGTTGGAGAAGTAACTTCTCCATTTGTTAAGCGCCACTTGCGGATTTGTGACCAGATTCCCGTGTTCGTCTTTGCATTGTGCGACTCTGGTCTTAAAACCTTCTGATAATTGCTCAATTTTTATACCCTTGGAGAGGGTATATTAAAATTGTCCAGATGTTTGTAACGCACAGAAGGAAGCATCTCCGACCACATAAAGTATATATATTCTTGATCAGCATGACAAGCTGAGTTGATATAGCCATGTCCGTCTGTCCGTCCGTCCGTCCGTCTGTCTTTTACGCTACTCTCCCTCCGTCAGTTTTAAAGCTATTTTTACCCAAAATTTCCTTAAAGGTTTTGTATTAGGGGTTGCCCAAAAAAGTAATTGCGGATTTTTCAAAAGAAAGTAAATGCATTTTTAATCAAACTTAGAATGAACTTTAATCAAATACATCATTTCCATTTTGTTCGATAACCTTTTCCCCCGGCAAATTTTGTATTCCACGCTCATAGAACTTCTGGCCTTTTATCTGCAAAAAAACCTGAACCAAGTGCGATTTTATAGCCTCATCATTGCCGAAAGTTTTACCATTTAAGGAGTTCTGAAAGTGGAAATAATTGGTAGTCTGATGGTGCAAGGTCAGGGCTATATGGTGGATGCATCAAAACTTCCCAGCCAAGCTGTCCCAGTTTTTGCCGGGTCATCAAAGATTGTGTGGTCTGGCGTTGTCATGATGGAAAATGACACCTTTACGATTGATCAATTCTGGCCGTTTCTCGTTGATGGCTGCATTCAATTTGTCCAGTTGTTGACAGTAAACATCCGAATTAATCGTTTGGTTCCTTGGAAGCAGCTCAAAATATACCACACCCTTCCAATCCCACCAAACAGACAGCATAACCTTCTTTTGGTGGATATCAGCCTTTGAAGTGGTTTGAGCTGGTTCACCATGCTTGACCATGATCGTTTTCGATTAACGTTATTGTACAAAAAACAATCCATTTTTCATCTCCAGTTATGATTCGCTTTAAAAATGGATCGAATTCATTGCGTTTAAGATGCATATCACAAACGTTGATTCGGTTTGTTAAATGAATTTCTTTCAATTCATGTGGTACCCAAATATCAAGCTTTTTCACCAGTCCAAGACTTTGTATGTGATAATGAACGGTTGATTTTGGTATATTTAACTTCTCTCCTATCTCACGCTCAGTTACATGACGATCCAATTCGATTAATGCTTTGATTTGGTCATCATCAACTTCATTTGGCCGACCTGAACGTGGCTCATCTTTAAGTGAAAAATCTCCAGAACGGAATTTGCGAAACCAATTTTGACACTGTCTTTCTTTAAGGCTTTATCACCATACACATCACGTAACTTTTTAGCAACTCTCTCTGCGCTTTTTCCTTTACGGAAATAATAAAGTAAAATATGACGAAAATGCTCTTTTGTGGACTCCATATTAAAAAGGGCGCCAATCAAACAAATGTAAACAAAATTACGCGCACTTTTTTTCTAAAGCAAGCTAATAGTGACAGCTAATAACTGACAAAAGAAAGAATGCAATTACAGAGTCACAAGCAGTTAAAAAAATTATAAACGCCGACTATATGAAAAATCCGCAATTACTTTTTGGGCAACCCAAATACGCTGCACATTTGTCGGAACCGGCCGGATCGGATGACTATAGCATATAGCTGCCATAGGAACGATCGGTTGAAAAAGTAGTTTTAGTGAGAAAAACTTTTTTGTTTTCGATGCTATCGCTCCCAACCGTCGTATTTATAAATTTTCTATGATTTCACATAATTTCACCGAGATTTATCAAAATCGGACAACTATATAGTATAGCTGCCATACAAAAGATAGGTCTGAAAAAAGTCTTAGTGAGAAAAACGTTTTTGTTTTCAATGCTATCGCTCCCCACCCCCGTATTTATAATTTTCTATGCTTTCACATAATTTCACCGAGATTTATCAAAATCGGACAACTATATAGTATAGCTGCCATACAAAAGATAGGTCTGAAAAAAAGTCTTAGTGAGAAAACTTTTTGTTTTCAATGCTATCGCTCACAACCCCTATTTGTAAGTTTTCTATGATTTCACATACTTTCACCGAGATTTATCAAAATCGACAACTATATAATAGCTGTCATACAAAGTTTTTTTTATTTTGTCAAGTTCGATTTAAATCGGATGACTATAGCATATAGCTGCCATAGGAACGATCGGTCCAAAATGTAGTTCTAGTGAGAAAAAATTTTTTGATGAATATATCGTATAGCCATATATCACTAACTGGCTATATCGTATAGCCATATATCACTAACTGGCAGCATATATCATGCTCCAAGGGTATATAAACTTCGGTACAGCCGAAGTTAGCTTCCCTCTATTTTTAAGTATAATTTTTGAGTCTCATTCATGCCGAATAACATTTTGGCTTCCTCGCGCATGCGCCTTTCCTGCTCATTCTTTTTATTCCCTTGGATAGGGTATATTGAAATTGTCAGGATGTTTGTAACGCATAGAAGGAAGCATCTCCGACCACATAAAGTATATATATTCTTGATCAGCGTGACGAACTGAGTTGATATAGCCATGTCCATCTGTTCGTCCGTCTGTTTTTATGTGATCTCCGTCAGTTTTAATGCTATCGTAACCAAACTAAGCACGAATTTTAAATACGCTGCACATTTGTCGAAACCGGGCCGATCGGATCAGCATATAGCTGCCATAGAAACGATCGGTTGAAGAAGTAAATTTAGTGAGAAAACTTTTTTGTTTTTAATGCTATCGCTAGTATTAATAAGTTTTCGATTTTTTCACATAACTCCACCAAGATTTATAAAAATCGGACAACTATATAATATAGCTGCCATACGAGAGATAGGTTTGAAAAAAGTTTTAGTATGAACAACTTTTTTGTTTTCAATGATATCGCTTCCAAACTCGTTACTGATTAATATAATATGCTAACACATAATTCTGTCAAGCAGCAGAAGTGTCAGAAGCCCTCGCACGTAGCAAAAATAAAAAGGCACCGGGTGTAGATAGAGTTCCCGCCGAATTTCTAAAAAACACACCCCCCTTTTTTTTTTAACCCCCCCCCAACCGCATTTAATTATATCTTCGAAACAGGAGTTGCCCCTGACAGTTTTCGAAAAAATGTAATCTTCCCGATCTTTAAAAAAGGCAACGAAATGGAACCAGCGAATTACAGAGGAATATCCTTTCTTAATGCGATGATGAAGGTGTTTACATCTGTTATGCTAGCGCGCCTAACAAACTGGGTTAAGACGCACGATATTCTAGGAGAATACCAAGCTGGATTCAGAGAGGGCTACTCGACTGTAGACAGTATTTTTACATTGACATCGATTGCCAAACAGTTCCTGGGCGAAAGAAGGAAAATGTTTGCTTTTTTTTAGACTTCAAAGCTGCGTTCGATACAATCGACAGGCGAAGTCTCTACTTGAAGCTAAGTAATGCTGGAGTATCGACCAAATTTATTGCTATAGTAGAAAGCCTTTATAGCCTAAATAAAACCACAGTATGGGATGGAAACCAACTATCCGAATGGTTCGAAACGAACTTAGGCGTAAAGCAGGGATGCTTGTTGAGTCCACTACTATTTGCATTGTATGTGGATGATATTGTTGCGAATCTTCCAGGAGGAGTAGAATTTGGATCTCAACGCATCAAGGTCCTCATGTATGCCGACGACATGGTGCTTTTGGCGGAAAGCCCACAGGTGATGCAAGAAATGATCGATGCTCTCAGTAGGTACTGTCAGACGTGGAGTCTTCGTATAAATATCGAAAAGTCGAAAATAATGATAGTGAAGGATGGAAGAGGACGAAGAGCCAGAGCTGATGAATGGACACTAGATGGGGTATTGCTAGAAACAGTAAATGAGTACAAATACCTAGGCGTGCTACTGACATCCAATATGTCATTCAAGAAACATTTGGCACAGAAATTGACAGACGCCAAAGTCGCTATTAATAGCACCTGGAAACATCTGCTTGGGAAGAAGAAAGTCAACAACAGCAACTGTTTCTAGCAACATTCAGGGCAATTATGTGTTATGCGGCCCCAGTCTGGGGATTTTGTCGATTCGAGGATGTAGAGCGATTGCTTCGTTTCTACATTAAAAAGATTTTTTATCTGCCTGTCAACACTCCGAGCTACGCATTATACATTGAAACGGGACTACCTACACTGTTCCAATACACCCTTCAGCTGCACTTTAAATACATAGGCAAAGCTATGCAGATGGACTCTTCACGGCTCCCAAAAATCATAGTTGAACAACTTTTGATAGACCGATCACAGTTCTTCCATGAATGGGATAGTATGGCTGGAGACCTCAACATAAGTACATGTACAAATGACAGCAGAACTTGGGATGCGTGGCAAATGGAACTGTTACAGAAGACTGACGATGCAGAAAAAAATGAGTTCGAGCGGCAGGCAAGGCAGAGTGATACACGATGCACATATAAGCGCCTAGAGTACAAATTAGGTGAAAGAAACTATTTTAGGGATGATGTGGATACATATGCAATATCGCTTATTTTTCGTGCAAGAGCTGAAGTGCTCAGACTAAATTATATGCCACACAGAACGACGGAAAGCCGATGCACCCTATGCAATATGGATGAAAGAGAAGATGTTGCACATTTCATAGCGCGATGTCCAATACTAGGTGAGCTCCGTTTACTGCACTTCGACAAATGGACTCTAGAGAGAAGGGAAATGCTTGACCTAATGAATGGTTCCAATTGGCACTCTCTAACCTCATATCTGAGGGAGGCCACAAAATATAGGCAGGAGTTTTTAGGGGATTTCTAAACAGGAGTGTCAATTTTATTTGTAGAGAATTTTATAATGTTTAATGTCAATTAATGAATATTTTGTAACCTCAACTCATGTATTATAATGTTTATTTTTGAATTACTGTTAATGTTAAATCAATGAAGTTATTTTCCTGTGAGTGGTTCTCTTACGCACTATTACCGGTGAACGATTTGATATCTCGGGACGACCGGGGAAGTCAAGTGTAGTAACTGGTAATGGAGTATTGTGGACCACTTAAGGGAAGTATGGGCTAACGGCCTCAATTGCCATGCTCAAAAGGATACTAGGATTTATTTATAATAATGTCACTATGTGCAATTTTTTGTTAACACAAATTATAAATATTTATGAATAAATCAAAACAACTACTACTACTACTACATAATTCTGTCAAATCTGATCCAAATCGGATGACTATAGCATAAAGCTGTCATAGGAATGGTCGGTCGAAAAAATAGTTTTAGTGAGAAAAACTTTTTTGTTTTCAATAGTAGAGTCTTTATACGTTCGAGATATGAATATTATCTGTTTCAACACAATTTTGGCGAGTTTGATCAATATCGGATGAATATTTCGTATATGTGCGATATAAAAAACTGGCAGGCATATAACATGCTCCAAGGGTATATAAACTTCGGTCGAGCCGAAGTTAGCGTCCCTCTATTTTTTTATATTGCGTTCCCAATGACCCTGTCCACATATGCTAAATTTTGAAGAATTTTATCTTAAGCCATTAAAAACTAATTTAAAATTTTTGTCGTTGTGTGTTGCAAATACAAAAGAACCCATAAAACGCGAACCGAGGTTTCATTTGAAAAACTGGGTATGAGGTGATGCTCCGCTGCCTTTCATAAAATTTAAGTGTCTTATGCCGTAGTTTTTGCTTATTGTTGTACTGTGTAGTAAGTCAGTACAAATTTTCATATTTAAAGTTTGGCATCATGTCCGGTAGGGTTATCATTGTCCAATCTTAATTATATTTATTTTATCAGTCAATGAGGTCAAAAAGCAAGCAGATCAGGTTTTTTGTATTATTTTTCGCAAATAACACGCCCCCTCCCGCCCCCGCAATTTGGAAAAAAAACTTCATATCTCCCACAGTTTTATAGATAGAGGATTTATTCCTTCTAGGGATAGTTAGTCATTAGTAATATGTATCAATTTGCCGAAGAAATGATAAAATTCGGATGAGCGGTTCTCGAAGTTATGAGCAAATAGTGATATCACTCCCCCCGCCAGCCCACCACACCCACCCTTTCACAACCAACGACCGCACAATCTTAGAAGAGAGAGAGAGAGAGAGAGGGAGAGAAAGAGCAGGTACAGAGTATTTTATAGTCGGTGTCCGACTTTCTTGTTACTCTACGAGTAACGGGTTAATAATTCCTCGAAAGGGACGTTTTTTTTCTTCATTTTTTCTCAAAATTTGGTCTTGTATTCAGGAACTTACAGTATTAAGCTGTAAATTGGAAATACAATAATTCCACAGTTATGGCCTTTCACTTATTGGAAGGATTTAACATAATTCCATCAGTAAAAACACACACAACACAGGAGGAGGAGGAATTTGCCAAATCTGGAGCAAACTTGATCAGGGTACAGTACCTACATACATGCAAAAATTTGTGGCTCTACCTCTTATAGTCTGTGAGATCAACGCGTTCATACAGAGAGAGAGACAGTTTTTCGCTGCTTTAAGATGGAGGAGGAGGAATTTTCCAAATCTGAAACATACTCGATGTGGGTATAGTATACACCTACATACATGCCAAAAATAGTGCCTTTATCTGTTACAGTCTCTGAGATCAACCCCTTTAAAAAAAAAAAAAGGGGGGCAGAGGCCCAGAAAAAAAAAAAAAAAATATATAAAAAATTTATATAAGGTTGTCAAAAAAGTCTTGCGGTATTTTTATTGAATTTTCAATTGTTCATAAAATTGGTTATAATAATGCGATTTAAGTCAAATATGCGCCGTTTTGTTCGATGACGAGTTCCCAACGAGATGCCAACTTCATAATGCCCCTCTTATAGAAGCTCGCTTCCCTATTGGCAAAAAACTCGGAGAGCCAATTTTCACAGGACTCTCTTGTGGCCAACTTCCGACTACCAAGCTCGTTCGCCATGGACAGAAATAGGTGGTAATCACTTGGTGCGAGATCCAGACTATACGGTGGATGCAAAAGAACCTCCCATCCGAGCTCCCGGAGCTTCTGGCGCGTCACCAAAGATGTGTGTGGCCTGGCGTTGTCCTGATGGAAGACAATTCGGCCTCTGTTGATCAAAGATGGCCTCTTCTGCATGAGTGCTGCATTCAAGCGGTCCAGTTGTTGGCAGTACAGGTCCGAATTGAGCGTTTGGCCATGGGGAGCAGCTCATAGTGGATGATTCCCTGCCAATCCCACCAAACACACAGAAGAACCTTCCTGGCCGTCAATCCAGGCTTGGCCACCGTCTGGGCAGCTTCACCGCTTTTCGACCACGACCGTTTGCGCTTCACGTTGTCGTAAGTGACCCACTTTTCATCGCCAGTCACCATCCGCTTCAAAAACGGGTCGATTTTGTTGCGATTCAGAAGCGATTCGCATGCATCCATACGGGCAAAAATGTTTTTTTGCGTCAAGTCGTGTGGCACCTATACATCGAGCTTCTTTTTGAATCCAAGCTTCTTCAAATGGTTTATAACGGTTTGATGACTCATGCCCAGCTCTTGGCCGATGCTACGGCTGCTACTATGCCGGTCTCTTTCGATCAATTCAGCGATTTTATCGCAATTTTCGACGACAGGCCTTCCGGACCGTGGCGCATCTTCGATCACCTCTGCACCAGAACGAAAACGTTGAAACCATCGTTGTGCGGTGGAAATGGAAACTGTATCGGGTCCATAAACTGCACAAATTTTATTGGCAGCATGAGATGCATTTTTGCCTTTATCGTAGTAGTACTGTAAAATATGCCGTATTTTCTCTTTATTTTGCTCCATGTTTGCGACGCTACAACTCACGAACGACTAAAAACAAACAACAATAAATCAAATACGTGTTAGCGCGTGAAAGAGCTTTCCAAAAAGCTCTAGCGTGAACCGATTCTACGAATACAACTAGAACTACGCGCTTATTGCAGAAATACCGCAAGACTTTTTTTCCATATCAATAAAAAGCCGATTTGACAAACTTGAAATTGACCTGTTCGAAAATATCAATGTGAACTTTTCGGCCATATCAAAATGATTTTTTTAAGATTTAATTAATATTTTATAATTTCATTATTACAAACCGAAAAAATTAATTACAAATGACAATCTAATACTACTAAGTTGTGTTTTAACTAAGTACTATTATTTTTGTTTTATAGAAACAGAAAAAGAACGAAATTATCATTTGTTCACCCCGCTGCCCTCACGTCACAAATTGGCATGTCATTTTACCGCACTAAGCTATCAGGCATGCGTGTGGACACATGGCTGTGAGCCTACTTGTACATTTCTTTACGTTGCTTGAAGTTTCGATTTGAACTCTATCTGTCTCCTTCATTTTCGCGTTTGCTTTCCCATTGTGAGAGTTTCGAATATAATAAAAATATTCGTTTAATCTTCTCTAATATCATTTGACAAATTGATATTATTTTCGGTTAAAATGAAACGTTATTGCATAGAAATTATATGAAAAAAATGATATTTGTAAAAATATCAAATTAACCAGCCCATATCAAATTGATATTGACCTGTTTTTTTTTCTGTGCGGACATGGCTAAATCGACTCGGCTGTTGATGCTGAACAAGAATTTATATACTCTATGGGGTCGGAGGTGCTTCCTTCTGGCTGTTACATACATTTGCACAACTTTATGATCCCCTTCTTCCCATTTTTAATGAGAACAGGCTATAAAAATGGGTAAAACAGAGTACGGAGGGCGTTCAAATTTTCCTTCAGCTGTCAAATTCCATATAAGAAATATTGCTTAAGGAATTTTTAATTGTCTCATTCTGTAGTATGGTACGCGAAGCCAAGCCATACACACAATGTATTTTGAAAGTTGCCATAATCGATGAACCGTGGAACTGTAAAACGAATTCACAAGAGATATTGTGGGGGCGTTTCAAATTGTCTGCAAAATTTTAGTTATGCCGACAAAAATATATTCATTGATGCAGTGTAAAACACTTTAAATACCCAGTACACGATTGCTTCAGATTTGGAAAATTTATACTCCTTCTCCATTTAACCGCGAAAAACTGTCAGAGCCTCAATTTTTAAGTGTGAACCTAGTGTCTTAATATTTATTAAGTTCCCAATATCTATCTATTCTGAATACCATAATAAGAAGATATGCAAGAACGCCGCCCCATTTATTAATATAAATTTTAAAATAAAAGGCAGGCTTATCAAAAATTTAAACTTTATCCATGAATTAAGAAAAAAATATTTAAATTTTATCCATGAATTAAAAAAAAAATTTTTGGACGGTTTTTCGAAAATTCTGTAATTTATCAGAAACAAGTAACCCCTGCGGGCGGGGGCCCAATATAGCCTGTACATATTGACAAAAATCTAAGAAAACCGTTATAAAAAACTGTTAACAGTGCTCCCCTATTTGACCATCCGAAAAGCATGCAACAAGTGGTGGTGAAGCGGGGCTGTTCGCATTTTTGCTCATAACTTCTTCACGATTTTTATCATTTTTTTAACAACTAAACTATCTCTTAAAAAGTACAAATCGTCTATCTTAAAAACTGTGGGAGATATAACGTTTCCAAATTTTTGGGGGGGGGGATTGACAACTATCAGCTACAGATAAGCTTGTCCCATACTGTCAACCCCACTTTCACCGTCGCTCGCACGACGCAGCTCCGGCTTGTGCTGACGTATATAACTTATAGGTCGATTCTTTACATACAACCGTACCCCTCCCTTTTTCTGGGCCCTTGTAGCGTTAATATATTATTTAAAAAAATTTTTTAAATAATTAATAATAAAACAACTGAGAAAGCCCTACTATAATATACTCTGTACCTAGAGTAGGAGCTGAATGCCTGAATGCAGTGCTGCAGCTGCGCTCATCTCTACGTTTCTCTCTATACGTAATATATAAAACATTTATAACGGACATACTTATACAAACTTTGATGTTAAGGCTGGCCTAGAATGTTCATATTTTAAAGGGAGCTCTCAGAGCTCAGCTCTGCCTGTTCCATATATGTGCGTACAATTAATTGGTAACTGAAACAGCAACTGTTTTTTTTTAACGGTATAACCGATTTAATCGTAACCGATATAAGCTTCCTTAAGTGACCGAATCCGTAGCGGAAACCGAACTTGATTTTATTTTGTTTAACCATAACTAAAATAATATAAAATGTTCCATTTCGGTTTTTAGAAATTTTTGAGAATTTTTATATAATTAACATCTGAGGAATTCATTAAAAATCAGTTACACAAATCACGACTATTCACCAAGTCACAAAAGCAAATCACATAAACCTGATCACAGTCAGCAGCAGCAGCAGAGACTTCGTGACGCGTTTGCTGCATTTCATTTTTCTGCTTGGGCTTGCTGACTTTTTGATTCACGCCTCATTAAAATGATGTGATCATAGTTTTGTTTTTTCGAACATAACTTCGCCAAAAACCAATATTTTGCGCTCTGTAAATTTGGTAATTTCTTACTTTCTGTACTTTCCTCATCAATCATTATATCACATTGAAAAAAAATGGATTTTTGGATTTTTGACATGACAAAATTTTTGGGGGCTGTGAGCCACCCATTCAAATATTTGAAATTTGTGATTTTAAGCAATTATTCTTTATTAAATGAAAAACTTAACAATTTTTCTCATGTTCTGAATTAAGAAATATTAATGCAAAGTGAAAATATATTGACGGCAGCGGGCTTGTTTTCTTTTATATACGAGCACTTTTTTTAACTGAGGTCACATAACCAAAATATCTTTTTTTTTTTTTTAATTCATATTTCTATAAAAAAGGCAATTGACCAAAGATATTTCCTGCATAATTACTTTTGGCATTACGAAAAAAATTTTTATTATTTATTTATTATTTATTGGTGCACAAACTTAAAGAACGTATTGACTGATAGGTTGCTTGCCAAAAGTTAGGTCATAGGAAGGGGGACACTTGACAAAAAGATATAGTTGTAATATTTTTTTTGTGGCCCATATTTGAGTGTCTCACAACCCTCTTAAAAATATGTGTGTATGGACAACAGTTTACATAAGACAAGTCTCTCTTTGCTTGTGTAAAAATTATGAGTGTTCATTTTATACATACACTAGCAGGTACCCGGCTTGCTTTGCTACGCCCTTTTAGAATATTAAGCATAAAATGAAGAAGTTAAGCTTACTTGACCATAAAAATCTATGAAATCTTCATCTTGCAAAGTACGCGGATTTTTGACAGTTCGAAATTCACCATCCGTTTATTTACCCTATTTCATGATAATCTAAACTTATTATAAAATTTTGTGTCACGATATTTGGTCCGTTTGATTAACTTCTCCTCTTTGCCCGTCTTCATGTCAATCAGAACTCGTATACGAATTTTTGCCATTTTCTAATATTTTAAAACCGACACCTCTCATTTCCTCGTCTTTAATTGCTAACCATCAAATCTTCGGTATACTCAAACTCATAAAATTTTGTTATTCCTGGTACGTTTGTTGTACACTTCATATTTAACCATCTATTTCCCCATCTTGACCGTGTGTAGAACTGCGGTTAGTGTGCTGGACTGCTGGGCGGGAGGTCGTGGGTTCGATCCCGCCTCGAAATTTCTAATAAAATAGTTTTTGTCTTTTTTTAGTAAATAGCTTTTACACATACGGTCACCTTCACTATATATTGGCGCCAGCTGAGAAGTATTCTAGCCATGAAAAAGCAAATTCTCAAACGTTGCCGTTTGGATTCGGCGTTAGAGCTGTAGATCCCTTTCTCTTGTGCACAAAATTTAAGGCACACACGCCAAGAGATTGAGAGAAGCTTGGCCTTGGCCCCTTATAGCCAATTTTACATTTACGCATCTTCATGACAATCTAAATTCTTTTTTACGAAACGAACGTTTATGTTTCGTTTCTTTCTTTGCCGACAAATACTAACAAAACCCGATAAAATGTAATGTAAAAAAATGAGTTCTGTTCAGTTTCGCGTTTCGTGGCAAACTAAACGCAAAGTAATCGCGTCATCTTGATTTGCGGACAAAGGGAATCGGAAACAATATGAAGAGATAGTTCGGAAACTTTCTTCAATATGTATACACTTGATATTTTTTCTGTTGCTTACTTCTTTGTTTTCTCGCTTTGTTGTTTTCGTTTGCTTTTATTTTATTTCTTAAATTTAGCAGCTGAAGTAGAACTAAAAGCCGATCATTCCCAAACGATTTCTTTGTAAACGTTTCGTTCCGGAAACTTCCAGCTGTCGGGGAGCAATATTCAATCGTTTCGTTGCGCTCTTCGGCAATATAAAGTTGTGGTTTCGTTTTCCTTGCAGCATTGGTCGTTAAACGTTTCGTTTGTTTGCCCGCTCTATTTATAACATATTGAATTTCACTAGTCAATTTACCAGTCTTATTTGACTGTTCGATCTAACCATTTAAGCGTCTACAAATGCGATCTATCAAATCTTTATAATGCACAAAAATTAGCAAATTTATTTGATTTTATCATATAGTATTTCGAATTGTTTCAAGTAAGAGCGTTGTAGTCGAGTGACCCGACTCCGAAATACCCTGTACAAACATGCAAAAGACTAAGCCGGAGGTCATGAGAAAATACATCTCACAGTCAGCACGTAGAGTTCTTCAGGGCCAAGCGGAAAACACTCAGGGATCTCATAGGGCGAAGTAAAGACAAATGCTTTCAAGACTTTTGCGATGGGCCAGACGCGCAGCCATATTTCGCTAGCTACAAAATGGTAATGAGACAGCTACACAGGCAATCTATGCCCACATGCCCAACACAACTGGGGTAATACACACTGTATATTTCTCTGCAGCCTTTCATTTATATCCCTACGGCGCAGTATGGGGACGATACTATATTGTTAACCAATACTGATGAGGTCCTCGGAATACTGCCAGAGCTCAAAGTCGATAAGACTTGTCCCTTTTCTGAAGCCGGCAAAAGAACTCGACAATCCGTCTTCGTATCGGCCCCTATGCAGTCTGAATACTACTGGCAGATTTTTGAGGGGATTATCTGTAGTCGACTGGAGACTCCAAAGTAGATGCGTACTATCCGAACGAAGCACCACAGACGCTATGGGGGCAGTCACAAAACTGGCCACTGACTCCATAGCAGGTACTAGATGGGCAGGAGGGTCCAAAAAGTTTTGTCTAGTCTGCACAATTGATGTAAAAAACGCTTTCAACTCAGCCAACTGGAGCAAGGCCCTTCGAGCGCTCAGCAACCGAGCGCTGATTCACAGTACCTCATCCAACTTATAGTGAGCTACTTAGAGGATCGTGTGCTTCTGTAAAGCTCAAACGCAGGCCAGCACCAGTACTTAGGGCCGTTTTCTCATGTTCCTGTTTTTGCTCAAATCGAAATCCACCTAGATTTCGCAAGTAGTTGTTTTTTGTTCGATGGGTCGTCTCATGTAGATTGATTTTAAATTTGGCCATTTGCGCTGCGGTCACACCGGGAGGGCTGGAAAGGCACCAAAAGTGAGTTGGCAGCGCCTTGCCTTTCGCCGAATTTTTATTTCATTTATTGGGCAATTTAAAAAATAAAGATGCATGTCACAGAGGAGGAGATGGTTTTCTTTTGGAACGACTTTGATACTATGATGAGAGATTAGCAATTGGTCTAAAGCTAAGTTCACACAGTCAAATAATTTGGACAAATTTTGTGAAAATTTGGCCGTATAGGCAAAATCGTGTAACTTTCCGGCCATCAAATTGATTGAATTAAATGTTGATCAAATCATTTACGTATGAAACTATAGCTTTAGTTTGAAGTCCCGTAAAATCTTCAATCGTCTCTAATTTGATTAAAATTTTGCAAATTATTTGCCTGTGTGAACTTAGCTTAAGCAATGAAGTAGGGGAATTAGTATGATCTGTCTCTTCGGCCATGTCTGCAGGTGTCTTGCATATAAAAGGCACATGCAATATTTTCCATTTTCGATCTCCTTATTATCAATTCAGACTTAACTGTTTTTAGCAAGTGTTGTTTTTTGATTTTAAATATTTTTAGTGTGACCATATGCGCGCATACATAAAAATACATTATTTCGTTAAAGCAAATGCATATATGACGGCGTCCTGCGCTTATCACTTCCGGAAGGCTGCTCTCTTGTTCGCTGCAGTTATGATATGGCTTTCAGAAAAAGGGCTCGCGCTTGCTGAGCACAAAACTGAAGCTGTCCCATCCGTTATGGTGGGATCAATCACCATTGAGTCGCAACCAGCCATTAGATACCTAGGTAATATTCTGGACCACAGACTCTGCTTCAAACAGCACCTCGAGCAAGCTAGCACCATAGCGGCAACGACCCATAGCTCCTTTTCACACAGGCCGAAGACGCGGCTTTAGTTGTAGCTGGCACGATCCCCATAGACCTTTTGGCAGTCGAACGGTGAAGTTGGATTTCTGGAAACAAGGCTTAACGAGACTCCACAATAGCCAAGTGGAGCCAAGGAAGAAACGGGAAATGGACCCACCGATTAGCACCAATCAGGGACAACTAATTACTCGAATATGTTATCGATTTACTACATTGTATCCTCACTACTGAAAGTGTCATCTCTAAGAATGTCTTCTATATAATTTCTGATTAAATAAATATAACTTAAAATACAAAAGTGGTGTCAGAATTGGAATGAAAACATGCCACTAGAAGCAGAGGACATTCGCCAACTGACAACAAGCCTGGCCGATGCGCTACGGCAAGCTCTGTCACAGGTTACGGCAGCAGCAGCGGAGACCAGTGCGTCTCAACAAAATGGAGCCTCAGCAGCGGCAAAAGTTCCTTCCTTCCGAATGGAAGAATTCAAAGCGACAGATACGTCGTCGGTGGAAAGCTACTTCCATCGGTTTGAGCTGGCTTTGAGCATTAGCAAAATTCCTGAAAATGAGTACGCAAACTACGCTCGAGTACATATGGGTGCTCACTTGTACGAGGCCCTGAGATGTCTGCTACACCCGGCTCTCCCGGAGACGGCTACATATGAAAGCATGAAGTCAACATTGATTCAGCATTTTGATATCAAAAGAAATAGATACGTCGAGAGTATCAAGTTTCGGCAAATTACACAACTTGAGGGCGAACCAATTTCAACTTTTGGACTACGATTAAAACAAGCAGCAATTCACTGCGAGTACGGTGACTTCTTGGATAGAATGCTAATTGAACAACTGATTTTCGGCATGACGTCACGACCCATGTGTGACGAAATAATATCAAAAAATCCTACAGCATTTAGCATTGCATTCGAAATTGCCAGTTCATTGGAGGCAGTACATAATACTTCGATCTTAGTGAAAGCGCCGTCCCTGGAATTCAAAGCAGAACAAACAAATAAGTTGGGTTATGATGCTAAGAAGAAGAAGAAAGACAATGCGACTGGCAGTTCGAGATACAGACGTGATACACCGGCAACCGTATGCCATGGCTGTGGAGGAAAACATTCGAGAGATCAATGCAGATTTCGTGATGCGTCTTGTTACAGATGCGGAAGGAAAGGGCACATTTCTAAAGTGTGCAAGTCCAAGACTCATCAAATTGCTAATGAACCGGCCTTGAGCGATGACGACAATGGGTCATCACAAGGCGACAGTGAAATTAACGTCATTAACAATAGGAGTACAAGCAAAGGGTTACTCCTAGTAAATATTAATGACTCCGATGTACAAATGGAAGTAGACACGGGTGCTCCGTGTGGAATTTTAAGCAAAGCCACCTTTGCGAAGATCAAGCATACAGGTTCACTGCAGCGAACAGGCAGACAATTCACAAGTTACACGGGACACAATATACCTTGCCTAGGCAGAGCCCCAGTATGGGTAAAGATGGGAAAAATTAAGCGGAAGCTTAATGTGTACGTCGTCGATGGGCATTTCGACTCGCTATTCGGGCGAGAATGGATCAGACATTTTTCAACAGAAATCGACTGGGAAAGTTTATTCACTTCAAATGAGCAAATCAAGGCTATAAAGGTGTCCACACCAGCACTAATTCCCAGTGAGCAGCAACGTTTGCAAAATATTCTTTCAGAGTATCAACAGATCTTCAGTGATACACCGGGTAAACTGGTTGGAGCTCCGGCCTCACTACACCTTAAACCAGGAGCAACACCAATATTTTTCAAAGCTAGAGAAATTCCACTTGCCCTCAGAGATGCTTATGCAGCTGAAATAGATGCCAAAATTCATTCTGGGCTGTTTCAGAAAGTCGAATTTTCGGAGTGGGCTTCACCTACACATATGGTTACAAAGAAAAATGGGAAAATTCGAATTACGGGTAACTACAAGCCAACATTAAATCCAAGAATGATAATTGATGAACATCCGATACCGAAGGTCGAATTCCTACTAAACAAAATGAGTAACGCCAAGTTGTTTTGCCATTTGGATATAACAGATGCATACTCACATCTGACTATTGACAACGATTTTGCTCACGCACTGACCCTCAACACGCCTACCCATGGCTTGATACGACCGACACGTGCAGTATATGGTGCTGCAAATATACCAGCTATTTGGCAAAGACATATGGAGAACGTGTTAAAAGACCTACCCAACGTTTGCAGTTTTTTCGATGATATCCTGATCTACGCAGAAGACTTTGATAAGCTAATCATCGCACTACGAAATACGCTAGAAAAGTTGAAAAATCATGGACTACGTCTAAATCGGGCCAAATGTGTATTCGCAGCTCCAGCGGTAGAATTTTTAGGTCACAAAATTGATTGCAACGGGATTCAGAAATCCGATACACACGTTAAAGCAGTTCTACTGGCACCCAAGCCTTCCTCAGTAGAAGAAATGCAGCTGTTCTTAGGTAAGGCATGTTATTACAACTCATTCATATGTAATTTGTCAGCGCGAAGCAAACCGTTGAGAGACATGCTCCTAAAAGACAAATTTCAATGGACACCAGAAGCGAATTCAGCGTACATGGACATTAAGAATGCACTAACGTCGTCAGAAGTCTTAATGCCATATGACCCCACACTCCCATTACTCCTAGCCACAGATGCGAGCAAAACGGGACTAGGAGCAGTATTATCGCACCGGTTGTCAAACGGTCAAGAACGGCCTATAGCTTATGCGAGTCGTACGCTGACAGGTACAGAACAGAAATACCCGCAAATGGACAAAGAGGCGCTAGCCATCATATGGGCAGTCAAAAAATTCTTTCTGTACTTATACGCTCGTCACTTTACACTAATCACCGACCACAAGCCACTCTCACAGATTCTTCACCCACACAAGTCACTTCCGACACTGTGTATTAGCCGCATGGCAAACTATTCGGACTTTTTGGCTAATTTCGATTTCGATGTTGTTTTTAAGAAGACAAAAGCAAATGCTAATGCGGACTACTGTTCCCGAGCGATTACAGTTCACAATATAAATTACATTAAGGCCAAAAACGAGAAATGGAATTATGACGAATTCGATTTGTTTATTGTCAACCAAATCCAACAATTACCAATTACTGCATCCAGAATTGCAAAAGAAACGAAAACAGACGAGAAACTGGGACAAATCGTAAAGGAGTTAGAGGCGGGAAAGGACTTAATTAGATGTGGATTTAAGTCACCAGAAATGAATTACAAACTCATGTCAGGATGCCTTCTGTTTGAACATCGCGTTGTGATTCCACAGTCCCTACAACAAAGAATACTCCAGGATCTACACAAGGCACACCTAGGCATCGTTAAAATGAAAGGACTTGCACGGTCTTTCGTCTATTGGCCGGGAGTGGATGCCGATATCGAGAAGCTAGCTAATTTATGCGAGAGCTGCAATAAGAATGCCCATAACCCACCTCAGTTTAGACAACATCACTGGGAATATCCTAAAGGTCCATGGGAGAGAATCCACATTGACTACGCTGGGCCAGTAGCTGGGAAAATGCTATTAGTAATCTCCGACGCATACAGCAAATGGTTGGAAGTCAAGACAACCAACACAATTACTACGTCCGCTACTATTGCAATACTCGATGAAGTCTTTTCTACTTTTGGAGTTCCCGTTACCCTCGTATCTGATAATGGTACCAATTTCACTTCCAAAGAATTCGAAAATTTTTTAGTAAGCGTGGGAGTCAAATATCACAAACGAACGGCACCTTATCATCCAGCAACCAATGGACAAGCAGAACGATCAGTTCAAACGATAAAAAGTGCACTAAAAGCGATGAAAACTACTCCAGCTACAATCCAAGGGAACATTAACGAATTCCTGCGACAATATCGACGAGCCCCACACTCAACAACAGGCCAAGCTCCATCACAACTATTTTTTGGCCGACTTATTCGCACACGCTTAGATCTTATAACTCCTGAAACGGTGGATGTACGAATCAAGGAGAAGCAATTTCAGAAACTTGACAAGCAGTTTCGTACATTTCAAACTGGACACAGAGTTTGGTTCCTCTCCAATAGGCCAAGAGCAGATAAATGGTTACAGGGTGTTATTGTCAGACGACTAGGTGACATACACTATGAAATTCAACATAATAACGGGATTTATAAGCGCCACATCAACCAAATGCGGAAGGGAGAGAAGAAAGGATTGGATGATAACCCAAAAGCAGCGCAACAAAACGAATATCGTCCTAGTGATGTTCAGGAAAGACGCATACACTACTACCCTCCGGACCAACCACCAACTGTATCCCCGAATACTCCAACGTCGCCTATGACGCCACCAAGGTCTTGCATAAGTAATCAACAGGTACCCCCAGCACCTCATCATCGTCCAGCAGCTCCTTCTAGCATTAGACGATCGACAAGAAATCGAAGACCTCCTTTAACTTACTCACCTTAGATGAAGGGGAAGAAATGTTGTGTATGGAATATATACGTTTACGTTTCAAGACCACGTTCCAAATAGGTTCATAAACCTTATTAACTAATTACTCGAATATGTTATCGATTTACTACATTGTATCCTCACTACTGAAAGTGTCATCTCTAAGAATGTCTTCTATATAATTTCTGATTAAATAAATA
>JAEIFU010002772.1:0-38122 GCA_018904235.1 Lordiphosa stackelbergi
GAATTTTTCCAAAATGGTTACGGTAAAAATGGCTACACAATCTCTGGGCGTGTGTGCTTATAATTTTTCGCACAAAAGAAAATGGCTTACAGTTTAACGCCGAGTCCGAACGGCGAAGTTTGAGAAGCTTTTCCAAGGCCAGTTACTTTACAGCTGGGGCCAATAGCTGGTGAAGGTGACCGTATGTGTTAAAGCTATTTTCTAAAAATAGAGGGAAGCTAACTTCGGCTTTACCGAAGTTTATATACCCTTGGAGCATGATATATGCTGCCTGTTTATTATATGGCTATACGATATATTCATCAAAAAAGTTTTTCTCACTAGAACTATATTTTGGACCGATAGTTCCAATGGCAGCTATATGCTATAGTCATCCGATTTAAGTCAAACCTGACAGAATTGTGTGGTAGTATATAATATTGATTTGTACAAAGTTTGGGAGCGATAGCATTGAAAACAAAAAAGTTTTTCTCACTAAGACTTTTTTCAGACCTATATTTTGTATGGCAGCTATACTATATAGGAACAACTGTGCACACAAACGGCGGAACAAAATGGACTATAGACATTTTTAATACCACTTGAACGGTAAAACTGAAATTGTAAATTTTTTAGATAAATGCTAATAACTCCCACAATTTCTAACATATTTCGATGTTTGAACACTTTTTGATTTATTTAATTGGTTATAAATCCAAAAGAAAAATAAATTAAAAAAATTTTTCTTGGTGAAAATAACGGTGTAATTTACGGTTTTTCATATTTTGTTTTTTCAAAATTGAAAGATAATTTTATAAGCTTTAATTTAGTGTTCAAAACTTGTTCATAAGTTAATTCATAATTGAGATTTTTGAAATTAAGTGAGAGGTCCTTTTTAAAAATGCGAAAAACGTTAATTTGGGATTATCTCGAAATCTGTTGTACTAAGAAATTTATAAGCTCCATATTCGGATTCAGCGCGTGATTTTACATAAGGAGTGACATCAAATTGTAGAGGATGAAAATCGTGTTAACTTGTGTAATCTTAGTTATTTTCTAAAGCAAACATTTTTTTCGCACTTCATTCATGGCACTACATTCAATTGTAGCAGCTAGGTATAAGCTATATTACGGCTACTAAGTTAGGTTAAGAATCAATATGACAACAGGTTGCGAAAATATTCATAAATGCGAATATTAGAAAATAATAGGTACTGCAAGTCTGTGTTACCTTTGGACTACAATTAATTGGTTGCCTTACTCGAGTCCATCTCTGCATGCAGGTCTGTTGCAACGACG
Source organism: Lordiphosa stackelbergi (assembly GCA_018904235.1). NCBI lineage: Eukaryota > Metazoa > Arthropoda > Insecta > Diptera > Drosophilidae > Lordiphosa > Lordiphosa stackelbergi. Next base: position 1,279 of record JAEIFU010002772.1, read on the forward strand.
CTCCAACCTGGGTTTTGAAAATGTGATTAAAAACGAGAAGGCCAAGCTAACTTCGTCTTTGCCGAAGTTTTTATACCCTTCCAAATGTTCTAATACATCAGAGTTTAAGAACGCCAGCATCAAAACAAACAATTTTTCTAAATAAAACCCACTTTTCGACCGATAGTTTCTATGGCAGCTATAAGATATAGTAATCCGATTTTGACCAAAACTTCCAAATCTGTGTAAAAGCGCATAATATTAATAATCGCTGAAGTGAGACTCGTTAACATTAAAAACAATAAGTTTTTCTCATTAAAACCCACTTTTCGTCCGGTAGTTCCCATGGCAGATCCGGTCGGTTCCGACATATTAGCAGTGTGCAGTAAAAAGAAGACTCTGTGCAAAGTTTCAGCTCGATAGCTTTAAAACTCAGAGACTAGTTTGCGTAGAAACAGACAGACGGACAGACGGACGGACAAAGCTCAATCGACTCAGCTCGTCACCCTGATCAAGAATATATATAGTTAATAGGGTCGGAAATGAATATTTCTATGCGTTGCAAACTTGAAGAACTAACTAAAAGAAAACAGTTAGTCATATGTCCTTTTGTTAGAGCTTATTTCTTGCTTCGCTTGATGAGGTAAATAATGAGGAGCTGGGCCGAATCCAGACCGGATGCTTCGTTTCAGCTGGTGCCGACTGTACCGCCTATTTCCACAATTCTCCAAACTAAAAGCGCTTTAAAGTTAAATTCATTTAAGATGCGCAAGACGGCCAGATTTTTTTAAGGTGTGTAAGCCGTTAAGGGGGGAGCCCTGATATCAAATTAAAAATTGAAAATTCCCACTAGCCACATGTCACGGTTAGGTTTCGTCACCATATATTAGCTTTTCGGGGCTCAAAAATGCGAATTTGCGACGGGTTGTATACTGATAATGCAGCGACTTATGAAGGTGCGTTTCAAAAACTTCACGGGGATTTACATACGTATATGTGCGCACTCTGCCTGACTGAACAAAAATTTGCATTAACCACATCTAAGTTATACAATATAATCATATGTCAAACCTCTATCTCTTACCATCTCTGAGATCTGTTTGTTCATACGGACGGACGGACGGACGGACAGACGGACAGACAGACGGACATGGCTATATAGACTCAGCTGTTCATGCTGATCAAGAATATATATATATACTTTATAGGATCGGAAATGATTCGTTCTCCTTGCACAAACTTAGTATACTATGTATATGTACCTTCGGTACAGAGTATAAAAATGTTCAGTAGAATTGGTCTTTTTGGCTGTAAACTAATGTATAATGTTAAATAATTAATTAAAATCCAATGTAACTGTCCAGCCTTTGAATATTTAAAGTCCCTCTTCTGGTCTAGGTGGCTTAATTTTACCAGTTTTTTTAAAGCTTGTGGAAAAAAATGGGAGGAGCATTTGTTAGTAGAGTGAAGCTCTTTTACGGTCGGCTGACTGGGGGTTTGGTCTAAGTCGCTAACCGTTGTGACAAACTATTTCAAGTGTATCAAAACTTCGGTACAGACAGAAGTTAGCTTTGCCTTTCTTGTTTTTATATACTTTTTTAATATTTTTTTTTGGCTCAACTGAATAAGTTTGACCACTAAAACTATTAAACATAAGTCTATAAAGCAAAATTACAAGGCACTGGGTATTTTTAATTAATAAAGGACACTGTTTTAGCAAAATTTATTTTTTGTTTTCAACCCCTAATTTCTTAATTATTTCAAACATACGGTTTGGTAAGGAATCATAATATTTTTATTTTAATGTAAGTTTGTGTAAAAGTATGTAACGAGGAGAAGGAATCACTTCCGACCCTATAAAGTATATATATATCTTGATCAGCATCAACAGCCGAGTCGATATAGCCATGTCCGTCTGTCCTCTGTCCGTCCGTCCGTCCTTGTCCGTCTTCGTCCGTTGAACAAACAGATCTCAGAGATGGTAAGAGATAGAGGTTTGGACATGTATGGGACAAATGTTTCTTATACTTGCAGGCAGATCAAGTTTATTTTCCAATTTTTGCCACGCCCCCTCCGCCCCCGCAATTTTTGAAAAACGTCATATCTCCTACAGTTTTATAGAAAGATGATTGGTACTCTTCTAGAGATAGTTAGTCATAAGCAATATGTATCATTTGCCGAAGAAATTGATAAATGATCGACAGAGTTCTCAAGTTATGAGCAAATGAGTGAATCACCCCCCCCCCCCCCCCCCCTTTTTTCCCACTTGTTTCATTTCATTCAAATTGTTCACCAGGTTTTAACCCGCATTTCCATAAAACGATATGGCTGCCCACACCATTACTCCACCTGCACATGAGTGATGACGACTTAAAAAATATTCTTCCTTTCGCATATCGTGGAATTAGTAATTATAGCCATCCGGTCCATCGAGGTTGAACTTTTTTTCGTCGGAGAAGACCACCGTCTTCCACTCCTTGTTCCACGTCATGTGTTCTCGAGCAAATCGAAGTCGTGCTTCCTTTCGAGCTTTGCTTTAAATTTTGGAATTCAAAAAGAATTCAACTCTTTCATTCACGCAGTCAATCAAAAAGGGAAGTCAAACCTATTCAGATGAGCCAAAAATAGAACACACATTTAGCGAATTTCGCGACGAAAGCAAAATTCTGAGTTACCGTTGCATTTGTCCCGTTACTTTTTTCTTGCATAAAATGAGCAAACAAATGAAGGTTCAAAATAAAAAATAAAAAACAAGTAAGAAGTTAAAGTCGGCTAGCCCGACTTCGATATACCCGTTACTCATGAAAAACATGTTTAACAGTGTTCCCGCGTTCCTAGTGTGACCATCCAAAAAGTATGCAACATTTTGTTAGGGTAGGGGAGGGTTCACTTTTTGCCTTATAACTTGAGAACCGTTCATCCGATCTTTCTCATTCCTTTGGCAAATCGATTCATTTTGCTAATTACTAACTATCTCTAGAAGTTGCGAATCCTCTATCTTTCAAAACTGTGGAGATATAACGTTTTTCCAAATTGCGGGGGCGGAGGGGCGTGGCCAAAATTTGAAACAAACTTGATCTGCGCAGATAAAAGAAGCATTTGTCCCATACATGTCAAACCTCTATCTCTTACCATCTCTGAGATCTAGGTGTTCATACACCTACAGACGACGGACGGACGGACGGACAGACGGACAAGGCTAAATCGACTCGGCTGTTGATGCTGATCAAGAATATATATACTTTTAGGGTCTGGAGATGGTTCCTTCTGGCTGTTACATACCACGACTTTAGTATACCCTTTTTACTCTACGAGTAATGGGTATAAGAAGTAATTTAGCGCCGCGGTGACTACAAACTTAATGAGAAAGTCGGTCAAGCCCGAATATACTGTACTCTCTGCTAAGAGCTATCTGCGGCTTCCCCTCCGCTCATCTCTCTCTTTCTTTTTCTCTCTCTCTCTCTCTCTCTCTCTCTCTCTCTCTCTCTCTCTAAGATTGTGCGGCGTTGGTAGTGCTGGGTGGGAGGGTGGAGGGTGATTCACTTATTTGCTCATAACTTGAAACCCGCTCATACGATCTTTATCATTTCTTCAGCAAATTGATACATATTGCTAATGACTAACTATCTCTAGTAAATAATCTATCTACAAAACTGTGGGAGATATGACGTTTTCTAAATTGCGGGGGGCGGGAGGGGGCGTCAAAAAATTGAGAATAAACCTCCTCCGTATACGAAACATTTTTCCCCATACATCAAACCTCTATCTCTTACCATCTCTGAAGATTTTCGTTCATGCGAACGGACAGACGGACAGACGGACAGACAGACGGACAGACGGACATTACTATATCGACTCGGCTGTTGATGCTGATCAAGAATATATATACTTTATAGGGTCGGAAGTGATTCCTTCTCCCTGTTACATACTTTTGCACAAACTTATTATACTCTATGTACCTTCGGTACAGAGTATAAAAATTCAATTAGAGCAAATAAAGAGGGAAAAATGTGAGCAAGATTTTTCAAAACCTATTCAGTTGAGCGGCACTGTAAGTATTGACTCCCTCACTTAAGGGGGTATTCTCCATGTCGGGGCTGTTTTATGGACGTTTTTTAAAAAAAATCTCATTTGAAAACGCAAAGAGTTTTTCCAATTCTGTTTATTTTATAATGTTACAAACAGATTAAACTAAGCAAACAAACTTTTACTGCTTCGATGCTAGGGCTGTTCCAAAAGTTATCGGCCGTCAAAGTGGGTGTCCCAAAAAAAAGGTATAGTGCTGGCGGCCAGGATTCCACGTCTCCAGGATGTCTGAAATGAAAAGAAAAACGGGGTTATAATCAGTGTAGATGTCATTCTGGTCTGAACCTCGATAAAATTTTGTGATGTTTTTTTGACAAAATGGCGGCACATAAAAAATGAAAAATCGATTTGTAGTTTAGTGTAAAAAAATAGTAAAAATTGTATTAAAAATTATGATTGAGGTTCAGACCAAGAATGGTGACAATTCTGCGTCGATTTCAGTTTTAATCATCAAAATCGAATACCCTCTTAAAAAGGATATATAAAAAAAAATTAAAGTGAGAAGGATATTTAAAATAATGGTTTTAATAATGATCTTAAAGTGGATATATATTGAATACCCATTCTACGAGGGATCATTTTTGTGTACATTTACTATCCACTAAAGAATTTCTTAGTTAAGGCCTGTTCTCAGAAGCGCGGAAAATACATTTTTATGACGCACTCCATACTCTAAAAAAACAAGCGGAAATTTTCCGCTGCTAAATTTATTTTCTGTGTTCTGAGACGTGCTAAATAAATGCCCAATTGGCCTATCATTAGTTGACGTATCGATAGCAAGTAATGAGTCGAACAGCTGATTTAATTTGCGAAATTGGCTTTATTTTGCCATCATAAATCGACATGGAGGAAAATAGTCCGGCAGAAGTAAACGGACGGAAAGTTTAAACCGCGTGGAAACTATAAGCTATGGGCCACAAATGAATGGACATTCTAAAAACAGTCTCCAATGCCAACGTCCGACGGTTCGAGACATCTCGGCCGGTTGGCACGGACGGTTGCGTCAGGAGGAGGCCAAACAGGTGATGACCATACCCAACCCAGTCATCATTTTTACCACCTCCACCGCGAAGACTGTGTCGGCCACGTCCGACTTCTCCTTGTTGGAGGTAAAAAATAACCCAGCAGACCAGCTGAAAATGGAGTTGGATAGTGGTGCGACTGCCGTGGGCAGCAGTGCCAGCTGGGTGTGGGCGTGTCTTTCAAACGTGAACCCGAGGAGGAGGATTTTGAATTTACGGCAAATAACACAACAATTTTTTATGAAAACTGAAATATATATTTTCTAATCTCTAGCGTAGCGAGAAAGCCAAAATGGTGGCATAGCAAAAATCCATGATTTGCAGATATTCCAAGCCGCCTTCCTGCAGAAGATAGCAGCATTTCTGCAAAGAAATGCACAATCAAACAACTACAACCCCAATATTGTCGCGTATCTTGGCATCCGTCAGGGCCGCATGATGCATTATGTTCTTCACAAACTGCTCTATCTGACCCACACTGTAGGCCGATTAACCAATATCTATCTATCACAAACTTCTCCAAACAATTATACAACTTGGTAAATCTTTTAAATTTTGTTTGTAAACAAATCAAAACAGCTGAACACCAGTGTGGCCGTTTCTGTATTTGGCCTCTTTGGCGTATATATGGACACTCAAAAATTTTTTGTGGCTGCTATATTTATAAAGTGCAATTTAGCGTGCTAAATTTTCCACGCTTCTGAGAACAGGCCTTTATTGATAAATGTTTTTTAAATCATTCGTGCTATTATAATTAACAGATGTAAACTTACAGATGTTTCCCCGATAGCTGCTATTTGTCAGATAGTCGAAGATTTTACACTATTTCCAACCAAATTCCAACATTAAGCCAATTCTCGGTGTCACAGAAAACTCTTTCGGTTTTGTTTCAAATCTCTCGTGATTTGTTGGGAGATTCAGCTAAATTCACCAACAAAACAATTTCGATATGCAAAATTATTTTGGAAATGTGTAAAACATTATTTTTCTGGAATGGTTGCATCAAATGAATTAAATATTTTTTTTGTTTCAATATTAAAAATTGCGTTTCAATAAAAACCCTTCTAATGCTGCGTAACAATTAAAACCTGACAACCACTGCGCCCTTTAGTTATGGAGTCGCCATCTGTGTACCAACATTGGTACCAACAAGGGCTAAGAGTTGTCAAGTTATATTTTATGATTGGCGCAAAATATTTTTTTAGATTTTACATTTTATTTTTGGAGAATATAACTTAAATTTAAATTATAATTTAAAAACGCATCAGAAAACATTTAACACTATCAAAAAATTTCATTTAATCATCAAATTAACTCATAACTAGAAGATGGGACATTTTTTTGCGAGAAAGGGCCACCCTGTTAACAGATTGGATTGAAATGGACCATTAGCATGGACACAAACTTTCCAACTCGATTTTTATGCCCGTTCCTCGTAGAGTAAAAAGGGTATACTAAAGTCCTGCAAATGTATGTAACAGGCAGAAGGAAGCATTTTCGACCATATAAAGTATATATATTCTTGATCAATATCAACAGCCGAGACGATATAGACTTGTCCGTCTGTCGTCGTTGTCCGTCCGTCTGTATGAACACCTAGATCTCGGAGATGGTAAGAGATAGAGGTTTGACATGTATGGGACAAATGCTTCTTTTATCTGCACGCAGATCAAGTTTGTTTCAAATTTCGGCCACGCCCCCTCCCGCCCCCGCAATTTGGAAAAAACGTTATATCTCCTACAGTGTTAAAGATAGAGATAGTTAGTAATTAGCAAAATGAATCGATTTGCCGAAGAAATGACAAAGATCGGATGAACGGTTCTCAAGTTATGAGCAAAAAAGTGAACCAAGCCCCCCTTTCTACCACCCCTCCCACCCTAAAAAATGTTGCATACTTTTTGGCTGGTCACACTAAGGAACGCAGGAACACTGTTAAACATGTTTTTTCATGAGTAACGGGTATATCGAAGTCGGTTAGAGACGACTTTAACTTACGCTCTAGTTATACCCTATACCCTTATAAAATGGGTAAAAGGGGATCATGAAGTTGTGCAAATGTATGTTACAGGGAGAAGGAAACATTTCCGACCCTATAAAGTATATATATTCTTGATCAGCATCAACAACCGAGTCAATTTAGCCATGTCCGTCTGTCCGTCCGTCTGTCTGTATGAACGCGTCGATCTCAGAAACTATAAGAGATAGAGACCCAAATTTTTGCATGAACATATGTGTTTACCGTACCCTGATCGAGTTTGTTTCAGATTTGCATAATTTCCCCCCTCCCCCTTAAACCGCAAAAAACTGTCAGAGCCACATTTTTAAAGTTACAACATAGTGGCTTAGCATATTTTATCTTTGGCCGTATATTTATCTGTTCTGAACAGCGCAACATGATCCGATCAAACGAAACAAATGTTTTTTTTAAGCGTTTTGCAAACCAACCGAGGCCAAAATCTGTAGAGATTTCTGTGACATCCCCGTATATGACAAATTGCTCTATGTAGAAGATAAGAATTCGGCACTAAATGTATCAACACCTTTAGATTTTGTAAAACAAAATACCATACCACAAAAAATTTATAAAAACAAAAGTATTTTTTTTTTTGGACTTCTAACTGAGTATAACCCCTTAATGAAGAACTGTTTCTTAGAGATTAACATTCTAACGATATTGTTTGTGAGGAAGAGTTTTTGAAACAGATATAAAGGTAAAGGTGTAATTATAACTGGTGAATTAAGTCCTGAGGTCAATCCACGACTGAGGACTAACACTAAGAATCTTGTGGAATAAATGAGATATGCTGTTCATACGTCCGACATTTAAAACACATCCCACTAACAAAAAAGTAGAACGAATAATTTGACTACGAACGCTTGTTGAATTTACATGAATTTCACTGCTGAAATCGAGCTAAATTTGTTCTCAATTTGGTTTTTATAGGCGAGTGATGAGAAGTTTTGGAGTGGAGAAAATAGCGTTGAACACGCTCTTCGTTTTGATTTTCATGGAAGAAGGTTGTGAGCAGAAACTTCAGAGTGGAGAGCGCTATCGGTTATTGAGAGCAGAACACTGTCGTTGTCAGGTGTGAGCGGTCGGCCCTTAATTCATTTAATGTTGAACATTTCGAGTGTATAGAAGTAATTGATTAAAGGATTGCAACAAGGATAAAGACAATTAGCCGTGATCTTAATTCCATTTACTTTTCTGCAACAATTCCGAAACTTTTTGTGTTCTGAATTCCACTTGAAATTGCTGCGGAATTACTCTTTTATGAACTAGTAGTTCCACTGCAGCTTATCGATTGATCAATTAAGAATTTTCTTTTTGATTTTTATTGCTACAATAATAAATACAAAAGAATGCAGAGCGTTATGAGACAGCTCAAAATTGCAAACATTTGTAGCAAAGGCAAATTAATTAATTATTTAATTAATTAATTTTGAAATGTAATGAGCCAAATTGTATCTCCCCAGTTGCCACCACATTCAAATCAATGGTCACAAGCGAATTCAATTCGGTTTTATACGAAATTATCATTTATTAATGAACTGACGATACTTTGACCAACTATAGACGACTATCGATTGATAAATGCCTATCGAACTGGTCGGAGCTTTCGCAATGTGGAATCCAGAACACGATTTTTTTAGGTTTTTTTTCGGTTTTGTTAGCCTTTAAGAAATCGAAAGCGTTCGTAAAATTTATTATTTAAAAATAAAGCAAAGCTTGGCCGAAGTTTATATACCCTTGCAGATTGTATAATTTATATAAATAAAGGTTTTAAGTTATGTTCATTCCAAAATTTAATTGTAGCGTTGAACAGAATTGGCTGAGCTATTTCGTAAACTCAGCAATAAGATGGAGCCACTACTTTGACCATTTGCTTACCAGTTTATTCTATGTCTACTTTACGATATATTCGGTCGATTTTGGCTGGTGAAGGTTTTTTTTTCTAAAGAAAGAAAAAATTTTTTAATATATGTTCCGAAACGGGATCGAACCCGCGACCTCCCGCCCAGCAGTCCAGCACACTTACCGCTAGGCCACCCACGAACGTGGAAGCATATGATATTGATATATATTAAGTTTCGGAGTGCATGGAACACAAAAAGTTATTTCGTACCAAGATTTTGGAAAAAAAACACAAAAAAAGAAATTTTTCCGACGGTTAGTTTGTAAATCTCTCCGAAAATTCGTTGGTCCACAGAACTTAAACTAGGATTTCATTTTTCAAATTAGAAATTCCAGTTGGAACAACCACATTTATTGTTCCATAAAAACAGGGCTGAATTTCTGACAAATAATTTCCCCTATTTTTGATGTGTAATTTAATGATTAACTAAAATTTTTGATTGTGTTATATGTTTGATGAATTGCATTGTTTAAATAATAATTCAGTTTTAAGTCGCATTCTCCACCAATTAATGCAATTTTTAAAAATTGGTGCCCAACATGATTTATTAGTTTCCAACCCTTAATCCGCTAGCTATCAGATGCAAAACAAAAATTTCTTTACATAACAAGTTTTTCTACCAATCGTTCCTATGGCAGCTATCAGGGATTGTCCGGAAAGTAATAGGACTGAGTCGATTTGAAAAAAATTCTTGAGCCAGTCGTTACAGTTCTTAATAAACTTTCAAAAATTATGCGACGATGCAGCGCTGCCAGCGCGATTTCCAAGCATTAAAGGCGTCACGGAAGGCATTCTCCGGAATAGCCTGGAGAGGCGCGGTGCATGCTGCTTGGATACCCTATGTCGTCTCAAAATGCTTGCAAAAAAAGTCCGGGGGCCACATCTGGGCTATGGGGCGGCTGTGGAAGCGTTGGGAAGTCACTTTTGTAGTTCACTTTTGGCACCATCTTGCGCATGTTCAAATGCTCCGTCACAATGTCATGAACCACAGATTTGGGTAAATTTAACATCTGGGCAATTAAACGAATACTTAGTCAACGGACTGAGTTCAAAACTTTGCGCACACGAGTCACATTGTCGGTCCGACAAAACTGCAGCGTATTCGGACCTAAAGACTTCGTAAAAATATATTCGAGAATATTCGTACTTGCATCTAGAGATTGAAAATTTTTAATCCAAGTATGAAATTCTCCATTTTTGTCAGGGTAACACAAGGTATTAGAAAAGCTTTTACAATAAGCATCCTAACACTCACTGGCTAAAACATTTGTGTGGCTGAGATCTGAGTCCGTCCTGTGGTTCTCGAAATATGACCACTCCATGGCAAAGTGTTATTTAATGTCAATACAAGATTAATTGCAGATATTGTATGGGAGTATCGTTTATGAACAAATTTGGCAGTTGGGTTGAGCCCTAAGCCATTCTCTTTTGCCCATTTAACAAGCATACTAAGTAGATTTTAACAACTTCGAACACAATCCACAATCTGTGCAAACGGCCGACTAACATTTAACCGAACACACTCGAAAAACAACCCGAATTGTAGCATTATTTTGACCTGAAGTCTTGAACCTGAAACAAACTTCAGGCCAAGTGCTGCATACTATTTTAGCGAAAGAGTATTAACGAGAGCAGCAGGCGCAGGCGCATTTCAAGCGCCAGTTACATTAATTTCTACCAATTTGTTAATTTTTTGTAGGCCTTTGTATTATGCAAAACATGGAAAACACTGAATTCAAAATCATCCAACTATAATTTAATTTAAATTTTGCCTTTTTACATTTTGTTTGACCGTCTCGTGTCGTTCGGCCGTTGATCTGGTTTGGGCCTGGTCTGGGCATACACGGGGGAGGTACGCGTGGACAATATGCGACAGTCAAAAAAAAAAATAAATCGAAATACAAAAGGGCTAAAGAAAAAACACTTTATACGGTTTGGTTTCATTATTGTTAAATTGGTTTTTACGTAAGGCCCTTGAACGTGCAGCGCTCGTAAACTTAAAAAGCGGTGAAATTTTTTTTACTCTCTGTGTGCGATGGAGTTTTTTTTTGTATTAACCTGTAACGACACTAAAAGTCAGTCAATCAGTTAGTCACATAATCGCCAACAGCTGATTGCCATCGAACGCTGCCACATGGATTTTGCTGCTGCTGCTGCTGTTGGTGGGGGGCTTAGTGCTTATCCAATCAGCCAGTGCTGGCGTAACCATCGACTGTCCCCAACCTTCGCAATAAGATCAAGACGCCGAACTGAGAATTTTTACATGCGAAATGTAAATGGTACCTGTGCCTATATATATATCATATCCCGAGCTAAGGGCAGAGTGCCTGAACTTGGGCAATTTGAACACTAGACTTAACTTTTCTAGCTTGGCTTTGAACAGGGAAAACACTGAGCTAAATCGTCTTTTTCCCAAAATTATAATTTCTGAGAAACTTAAGCGGAGGAATCAACCTGGGAGTAGGGAATGGATTAAATGAAGATCGCAAATAATGCTGAATAATTTCATCAGTTGAATTCTTTCCCAAATTTTTGGATTTCCCTCAACAGCAACTTTCTCTTCAAGCTATTGCCAACCAATGATTTACACTAAGTCGCACTGCTCCTGCAATCCTCCTCATACCGTAGCACGTTGTCAATCATCCAACGATCCAATGTCAAAGCTCGACGGTGCTTATTATTTTGTTTTGTCAGCGACAATGAAACCTTAAGTTCTAACGTGTCTGGCAACGTGCTCCGTCCGCACCAATGAGCACATATGCATACTCACGCCCCGTAAACATTTAGTTCTTTAAATATACAAAACAACTTCTCCTCTTACCGTAAATTCACGGGCTTCTGAGAGACCCCTTTAAAATTGTTGCTTTCCCACTCACGTGGTACATCCACTAGGGGGCACTTCTACATGGCGGGGAAATGTGGTAGTGGTATGCTCAAATTACGCCCCGACATGGCACTCTCACGCTGCGCAGTTTCAATATTTGCGCATAAAACATTTTCGACCGACTTTTCAGATACCCGAGAGATACAGACTCAAGTGCACTTCAAATCCAACAAAATAAACAGGCGCCGCGTAATTTTTCGATTTTTGGTGGATCTTTGCGACGGATCAATGATCATTAGCGAAGTGAGTGGTGTGAAATAAAGTTTTATTAATGCGGTTAAAAAGGTTCCTTAATCTGTGGAACTTTTGGATGACTTAAGCGAAATTTGAGCAAAATCAATTAAGGATACACGCCTCGACCCTTGAATAGCACGTTTAAACAGAAAGAGTGACGAATTTATACCCTGTATCAAATAATGTGTTCTCTATGGCTTTGAATTCCTTTTATTTGTTTTTAAATTTATTTAAATATATGGAGGGCGTACTTACATATCTTCGGTGTTTTTGTTTGGATCTTATAGTGGTATACAGGATAGATAGATATTGGGCCTAACTTAATATATATTAAGTCACTAGGTAAAAATTGTAGCTCTGACAGAATTTGCCAAATCTGAAGCAAACTTGATCTGGGTACGATATACACTTACAAACATGCAACAATAATTATGTTGAACTCCACATAAAACGAGAGCGTAAGTTAAAGTCGGCTGCAACCGATTTTGATATACCCGTTACTCATGAAAGAAATTTTAAACAGCGTTTCCGCCTTCCTGAGGGGTGAACATCCAAAAAGTATGCAACATTTTTTAACTTCGCTATTTATTATCCGATCTTGATTGACATTTCAGGGATTATATTTATTGCTAAAAAATTTAAGTTATAAATTTGAACTCGATAACTTAAAAATAGTGGAAGTTATTCAACATTTTCTATTGTGGGGGCGGTGGTGGGCGTGGAAAATTTGGAACAAACTTGATCTGCGTGCAGACAATAGGAGTCTACATGTCAAGTTTGGTGGCTCTAGCTCTTCTAGTCTCTTGAGATCTAGATGCTCATACAGACAGACAGCAAGACGGACGGACGGACGGACAGACAGACAACGCTATATCAACTCGGCTGTTGATGCTCATCAAGAATATATATACTTTATATGGTCGGAAACGATTCCTTCCGCCTGTTATATACATTTGCACGACTTAAGTATACCCTTTTTACTCTTCGAGTAATGGGTATAAAAAACAGCTATGAACAGCTGTTGAGCCATCTATTAAGTGTCATTTAGTTTGTTGATTTCCAGAAAAGAAACTAAATAATCATAGCGTTACCATATCGAAAGCTGCCGATTTGCTGAACTAAATTGAAAATAAATATCTTTCAGCAAAATTTTTAAGAAAAACATTGAACAAATTGAGCACAAACAAATTACGAGGCTCGCCGAAGCTAACTTCGTCTTTGCCGAAGTTTTTGCAAATGTTTTAATACATCAGAGTTTAAGAACGCCAGCACTAAAACAAACACTTTTTCCAAATAAAACCCTTTTTTCGACCGATAGTTCCTATGACTGCTATAAGATATAGTCATCCGATTTTGACCAAAACTTCCAAATCTGTGTAAAAGCGCATAATAATTATAATCGCTGAAGAACCTCCTAAAAATCGGCGTTCGAACCGTTGAAACTTTTTGGATTCGGATTCATGGAGCTGGTTTAGAAGGTCGCTGAACCTAGGCTCAGATTCGAACAGGGGCTCAGGAATAATTTTGATCTCGCTAGCTCAAAATATTTGAAATATAATATTTGATTTCAATAATAGTGATTTTAAGGGACATTTTTCTTTAAAATCAAAGGTAAATTTTGAGCTAATTTTAAGAAAGTGTCTAGAAAAGTTCGATCTACTTACACGGGTACACAAGCTTTTGCCATAGAGAAGATAGCAAACTTTGCATATGCATATTTGGTCGCTGAATTCAAATCAAAAACCTTGGATAAAATCGATTTTATGAAAAAATAACCACATATATATAGCTCACCTACTTCAATACTGGCATAACTCAAAATAATAAATTTTGAGAAACACGTTTAAAGTTTTCAATGGACTTAACGCAGAAAAAAATGGTTCTTTTAGTTTCGAGTTAATTAGGTAAAATATTATAAATTTAGAATGCTTATTAATAAAACTTGAAAATTTGATGTTTTACCTGAAAGCCGAAGAATGTTTGGTCAATATCTACTGCGGGACTTCTGAGATATGACGTTCTTACATTAACCTGAAAATAAACCTGTAAAATGATATTGCGACTCCCATATTCATTTTCATATCACACGAAATGTAGAGGAGATATCAATACGAAAATGTTTAACAAAACATATTATATTATATTTTCCTAACACCCTTGAAGTTGTGGCCCAAAATACGCTTCTGGGGTATTTTTGCAATTAAATGTAAAATCTGTCGCATGGACTATAAAATTTTTATTACCTTGTCAATTTCGATACTGACGGGAGGAGTATCATAACGACTTAACTTGATGGCAAAGAAATGCAGGTTCAGATCTGACATTTGAGGGTGTTGGTGAAAAAAATGTATAAGAAATTGTCCCGAGAGCCCCGCGGAAAATTTGTGTAAGCAAACATTTTTTTACACCCTTGGAGAAGTTATATTAAAATTGACCGGATGTTTGTAACACAGAAGGAAGCATCTCGACCACATAAAGTATTTAAATTCTTGATCTGCGACGACTGGAGTTGATCTGGCCAGGACGTCGTCTGTCAGTCCGTCTGTCCGTCTGTTTCTATAACATCTCTCACGTCAGTTTTAAGGTATCGTAACCAAACTTTGCACAAAGTCTTTTGGTACACATTTGTGGGAACTATTCACTAATCGGATAACTATATAGCTGCCATAGGAACGATTGGTAGAGGTGTTAAGTGAAATTTTTAAATTGTTTTCAATGCTATCGCTCCCAAACTTTGTACAGATATCAATATATCAATATTATATACCATTCTGTCAAGTTTGATTCCAAATCGGCAGCATATAGCCATATCTGCCGAAACGATCGGTACAAAATGTAGTTCCGGTGGGAAAAATTTTTTGATGAATAGCGTATGGCCATAGGACGCGCTGGCAGCATATATCATGCTCCAAGGGTACATAAACTTCGGTAGAGCCGAAGTTAGCTTCCCTCTATTTTTATTATATTGATGTTCCGAGGCAGGATCGGACCCACGACCTCCCGCCCAGCGGTCCTGCACACTAACCGCTGAGCCACACACGGCCACATGTCCAAATTTGCTAAAACTAATAAACTCAGAAGAAAACTAAGAACTGTGTACTCGAATTAGGTACTAACGGTGTCAATAGTACGGTATGTATGAAAATACCTGAATCAAGTAAAAACACTTATTTCAGGAATTTTCATTTATGAAATTAACTAGCCGGCTGGGTTCTATGCATTGATAGGATATACTTTTTGTCTGATTGTTTTTTCCAAGTTTAAACTGGCAAATCAGTTTCGGAACCAACTCTGGATTGGGAAAGTATCAAACTACATACTTCCAACTAACACCCCAATTTTCCAATTTATAGCTCCTAAAATTTCTGAGATATGTAAAGTGTCTAACCCTCATGCTATAAACCC
This sequence comes from Lordiphosa stackelbergi, assembly GCA_018904235.1. NCBI lineage: Eukaryota > Metazoa > Arthropoda > Insecta > Diptera > Drosophilidae > Lordiphosa > Lordiphosa stackelbergi. The sequence goes on from JAEIFU010002772.1 coordinate 16,806, forward strand.
ACATACCAAAATTTCGAGATCACAGACTAAATAATTTTTGTGACTTGGGATAAACTAGTTCAGCCGGCTGGTTCGGAGCAGGAAAAATATCAAACTTCATAGTACCTGAACCAGTAAAGTATCAACCTCTATATAAACAACCAATAAACCAATTTTCAAATTCAAAGCTTAATTAACTTCTGAAATCTGGCTCTGAACCACTTTTGAACCGTTTTTAACCGATTTAGAACCGGTTCACAGTAATGAGACATATCCTATGACTCTTACATAGACATGTAAAGATTTCTACGTTTCTTTATTTCTTAAGTTTTTTTTTGTGGTTCCTACATCGGTATTTGTTTTTGTTCCGATTTATATAATTTCGATTGGCTTAGTACAGCCTCTGACTATTAATGGCTGCGACCCAGGGACGAGGCGGACGCGCAAATACAAATCCTCCACCATGTTGGAGTTGGCCTGCCAAGTCATTTCGCGTTATCTATTTATTATCTGCTAACTTCACATGCATCAAAATAAAACTAGGAGTCTGCACTCGCTTGTAATAGTATCTTCCGATCTTTGGACCATCTTGTATAATCACTATTTTAGTCTCAAGACTCTAGATTTATTCATCAGCCTAAGGGCATCCCTCCTTAAATAAATCCCAATTAAATAAATTTAGGAAGCTTCTTCATCTAGCACTGATAATGCCTAATGACCACTACAACTTATTGGCCTCCGCCGATCGAGCGACCAAACAAAAAAAATTGATGACGATTGCGGAGAAAGTCTCGTGCGTGGATCACGATGATGATTGTGTTGATAATGATGACGGAACCAGCTGAGAGCCGCCACAGACCTCAACACTGAGAACTGTGAAAAGTTCAATAAACTTAACCGAAGTTTGCCAAAAAAAAAAAAATCTTCAGCGTCAACTGCGGCAGCAGCGGCGCAGCGACAGCGGCAACGTGCAACGTTTGTGAAAGCCACCGAAAAAAAAAACACCAAATTGTAAATGCGTTTGCACTGCGGCGATGACATCGTCGCCCCCCGTCCCCCCACCAAGTGTGCACAGTTCCCACTCTGGCGGATTTCAGAGACAGAGAGCGTCTCCGCGGCCGTTGCTGACGGCGCCGGCGTCGATATGTTGGGGCTGCTGCCGTCGTGGTCGCCGTTGGCGTCTGCGCGACAGCGTTCGTTGACTTAACGCACTACTAACTCAGTGCCACAGTCACCGACTTTTGAAATGTGTGTTGTAAACACACACACGCACACACACACTCGCATGAATGGTTGCGAGGTTTGTGTATGTTTGCTTCATTTTTCAGCATTATTTATGCTAATGATCACAGGAGAGGGACAATCGGTGAGTGCCAAAATGTGTTAAAATTTTTATAGTTTCCAAAAGCTAAGGGAAATAGTCTTGTACTTAAATATGCTTTGAACAGGCTGAAAACTTTTCTTAATCAACAAAATTATTCTTCAGCAATTTCTGTGTTGATATTAATGAAATTTGATCCGGCATTTGTTTTAGGATCTTTAAGAATCACTAAATGGACCAATTAAACCATGGATAATATATTTTGAATAATATAAGTTAGAGTCAACTCCGAGCCCGGTACCAAACTGGCTAAGAATCAATTCTTAATCGCTTGTATATTAAGGTCCATTACCTCTGCATCTGAATCTGGCACATATTATCAAGAGCTTGCCTTTAAGATTTATTTTAGTTCGAAAAAAGAAACACTCTTAAATTAATCCTGATCCGCTTTTGGGCACTTTTACTGCTTGATCCAAAAACGAAATTTCTGCATTTTTCATTATTAAGCCAAATTCAAGTATTCGATTTTGAACCAGATCCCTACCCTTAATATCTAATCACTTGAATTAGTTTCTAAAAAATAGAAATATTGACATACATTTGAGTGGGTTAAGCTTTGTTTGGACTCTTGCACAAATGACTATCTTGGCATGTACTGATCGCTCCAATAGTAGTTATAGTTTTCAATATTAGCGGTATCTTTAAACTCAGCAATTGTTAACATTATATGCTTTCAAACTGATCTGGGTATTTGTATTAAAATCGCACGAACGTATCATTTGGCTGTTTAGGAGCGATCGGTGGGAAATTAAGTTTTAGTGAAACCACTCTTGTTGTCAATAAAACAAAAACGTCATGTTTTATGATTCAGAATTTTCCAAAATGTGAATTATAATTAAATGGGAATTCACTTTTTAAGATATATAAAACCAATCTTTGAGTATTGAGGAAAATAAACGCAGACTTATGTCAGCGTTGACACTGTATGATTTTAATATTTAAAAGAATTAATATTTCTTACTTCTGAAGAACCCCTCGAACACTTATTATCTGCATTATTACTTTCATCAACCTGCTGCTATCCTTGTGCTCTTCAGAGGTGACACTATAATTTGTTTTATATTATTTATCTATTAATTATTTATGGGTAACACAAATTGAGTGACAAAAAAATGGCCGATGGCCTGGAGAGAAGATAGCCCTTATCAATCGCCGTTGTGTCAACACTTTCATTGCATCTTGGACACACTTCATTATCAGTTAAAGTGTCGGGCAAACATTAAGCGGCAAACAATTCGAAACTCGAACACACGGATGCAAATGCAGTTGGTTAATGATGTTGCTGTTGGTGCCGCTGCTGTGGTTGCTGCTGCTGATGCCTTCTCCCCATACGGAAGAAGTCACTGAACAGCAGCAACAACAACAGCAACAGCTCCAGCAGCAGCTGCCAAATTGTTGGCATGGAAGTGAAAGCATCTCCGAAAGTTGTTAAATATGAATGTGCACACAGCAACAACAACAACAGCAATATTAGTGATTGGCGTTGGTGACTTTCGTTCCCATCCATATGGACGTACTTGACTAATGTAGGCAATCCGAAATTTAGACAATGCGCTTCAAACTTGCTAAATATACTTAACTTCTTTTTTAAAGATTTTGAAGTTTAGTTTTGATGCTAAACCGAGAAAAAAATTGTCATATCAATTTTACTACGATATTAAAATATATCAAATTGAGATGATTAAAATTGCAAATCGATATTTTTTAACATATCGAGCCTAAACCGCGAAAATTACATAAGCGCCAAAAACCAAATTTTGCACAAAATATCTTACAAAAATAAAAATACATTAAAGTTTTGATAGTTAGCGAAATACATTTTTAAGTTGCCTTTGGGCGAAATTCTCTTTTTTATGGCGCTTAAGTTATTTGAATTTACATTAATCTATCTTCGAAAAACAAAGTAAAAAATGATAACTAAGAAACATTTAAAAATGAGCAAAGTGTAGGAATCAAAATTTATAGTGAACCTTTTTAATCTTCTTCATCTGTTTCATTTATCGAATCCTTTACATTTGTGGAAGATCTAATGCGTAGAGAGAGACACAAACGTTACCAAAATCAGTGCATGATCGATTTATCCCAAAACATGATTTGAGTTGACATTGTTGATTTTTGATGTGAAACATCTTAAATTTCGGTACGGAAGATTTTAGTAGGAGTAAAATTTGATTTCAGCGTCACGTGACGCTGATGTCATTTATATTTCTAGATCTGGGTGGTATCTGGTTGGTATGTGAGTGGGATCTAAGTTTGATCTGAATGAGATGTGGGATCTGCGTTGGATATGGGTGGGATCTGGGTTGGATCTGGGAGGGATCTGGGCGGGATCTGGGCGGGATCGGGGTTGGATCTGGGTATGACTTTTGTGGGATCTGAGTTGAATCTGGGTGGGACCTTGTTGGAATATATGTGGGATCTGGGTATGCCCTTTGTGGGACCTAGGTGGCTTCTGGGAAGGATCTGGATGAGATCTGTGATCTCTGTTGGATCTGGGTGGGATCTGGGTTGGATCTGGGAGGGATCTGGGTGGGATCTGGGCGAGATCGGGGCGGGATCTTGGTTGGATCTGGGTATGATTTTTGCGGGATCTTAGTTGGATCTGGGTGGGATCTGGGATCTCACCTTGGTGGTATCTGGGTGGGTGAATCATCATCATTTATCTATGGAGCAGAACAATGAACAACCCTTCCTGAAAAAATGAAAGAACACTCCCTGTTAGTTTTATTCTTTTGAAAGCGTACCTTAGCCGATTTATATACCATTAAGAGAGTTTGTAATTTTGAAAATAAGCTCTTTAACTTAGACTTCATGTTTCATATCAAAACCCAGTGAGTGGTAATGACACTTACAGCTTTTTTATACACTTGAAAAGTGTATTATAATTTTGCCCAGAAGTTTGCAACGCATGGAAGGAATCATCTCCGACCACATAAAGTATATATATTCTTGATCAGGACGACGAGCTGAGTCGATTAAGCTTTGTCCGTCCGTCTGTCCGTCCGTCCGTCTGTCCGTCTGTCTGTTTCTACGCGAACTAGTCCCTCAGTTTTGAAGCTATCGAGTTGAAACTCTGCACAGAGTGTTCTTTTGGCTGCACGCTGCTAATATGTCGGAACCGACCGGATCGGATGACTACTTCTTGTAGCTGCCATACAAATGTTTGGTCGAAAAATGGGTTTTAGTGAGAAAAACTGTTTTGTTCACAATATTACCGCTCTCAAACACGGTCATGGGTAATATTGAATGTTTTTAAGCTGATCTGCGAAGTTTGGTCGAAGTCGCTTACCGTTGTAACAAGCTGTTTCAAGTGTATCAAAACTTCGGTACAGACGAAGTTAGCTTTGCCTTTCTCGTTTTAAGAACATTTTAAACTTAACGGGAAATATTTGATTGATTTTGGATAAGGGTATAAATGGATCCTAACATTTTGGGACTTCAGCCCTCTTTGGATTGGAAAGAAGGGAGCCTCTATTATTTACAAGCCAAAGGATTAGAGACATCGCTGTACTACAAACTTCGACGACCAACTACTACTTTCGCACTTGACTGAGAATCGAACCCTGGACCTACAGCGCTGAACGAACACAATATAGAATAGCGTGCTAGCACAATCCGCCATTACGTACTTTTGAAGATAGATTTCTAAACTGCTACTTATTCTTTTCTGTGTGGTTGTTCAGTTGAGTAGATCTTTTCTCTTTTCAAGATCACGTTTTAAGATTTGTTCTCAAAAATTGGGACATCTTGTTCTTGTTTGAAGTTAAAGGCAACTCATTTTCTGAACAGCGTTTTCCCTCTGTGCAGAGTTATTCATTAGGAAATAGGTTTGGAATACTGTTCTTATCGCAAAGAGCTTTCATGTCATTATTATAAAAATGGATTTTTAGTTCTTAAGAATATAAAGTTTATGGGTTATGGGTTTTTCCTAGCTCGTTTCAAAATATCCGTTCAAAAAGGTGAGAGATGAAATCAATGAAAAGATTGGTGCAAGGGAAAAATGCTACAGCACTTATATATATAATTCTTGAGCTTTTATAACTCATTTTATGGCGAATCTTAGTTTCTAATTTTGTTGTGGAGCTAACGTTAATTTTGCGGTCACAAAAAACAAAAGTGGCACTTAAAGTATTTAGGTCTCGATATTATTATTACATATTTAGTATTATTCTGAAACTATTTAACATAAATTTAAGTGAATGATATTATTTTGGATCAGAAAAGTTATAATTTTCTTGCTAAATGAAATGGAATAATTTATATATTTGAAAAGTTCATTTAAATCAGGTGAATGTCAAAATAAGTTTGATCTATTTAGGTTACAAACCTTTAAACATATCCTCAGCGAATTTTTTCGTTAATAAAAAAGTATAATTTCGGAATTGATATTGTGTTGTAAGAAAATCGATATTATCGATGTGTTCGGTATTTTTAGAAAAGACACAACTTAAGTCTTGACACTTGACACTATGACACTTGTCGATATTGCTCCTGACACAAAAAATATTGGTCGCTAACACAGCATTCTGTTCTGGTAAACGATTCTTGTAAAGCGACTAATTGAAAAATCAAGCTACCAACACTAATTAATCCTTTTTTCCCGCTTTCGCAAGTGTTCTCTCGTTCTTGGTCATCAATATCGGCGAGTGTTATATAGGCACAACTAAGGTGTCATTTGGCGATTTTTAAATGCTACATTCCGACTGCATTCAAAACTCGATCTCAGAGACTAGAAGAGCTAGAGCAAAACAAACTTAAAATATACCCTCCTCTTTCTGCAAACTGATTAATGTAGAATAACTCCCACAATTTAGAAGATATCGCTCTCAAACCTTAAGCTCATACTTATACATATACCCAAAATCCAAAAAATGTATAGTCTCTGATATTTTCAAAAAGATCGGATAAAAAATAGCGAAGGTAATAAAAAAAGTTATCATAACAAGCAGTGAGAACTTTCTTTAGCAGACAGCAGAGAAATCTTATTACAAAAGTCAGCAACAAAAAGAATTAAGTAGACGATCTGAAGTAAACAGAACGAAACGAGAATAGAGAAAGGAAGTGGAAGGGGGCAGAGGCAGAGTGGAGCTTGTAGTTCTATTGATATGTATAATAAGATGGAATTTTAAATAAAGAAGAAAGAAAATTTGATGGAAAGAAGCTTGATTTGAGGATAGATGATGGAACGAGGAAGGAAAGTATTGGAAGGAGGGAGGAGAGATAAAAGTAAGAGGAAGGAAAGTGAAAAGCATAAGAATACAACATGGAGAAAAGAGAAAGGAAGGGGGAATGAAAAGGGAAAGGAGAAAACAAGTTTAAGAAAAACTATTAAATTGGGATAGGAAAATTGTCCGAAATATGAAGGAAGATTAGAATGAAGAACCTACGAGGAGGAAGCAGCAATAGAAATAAATAGAAAAGGTTGATGGAAAACAAAAACAAAAAAAAAGAAAGAAAGTGGGTATACTCTGCACCTCCCCAAGTATGTATACATCAATTTAAGTTAGAAGCCACACAAAGTCACAAAAAAGCCATAATTGTTTATTTTCATAATAACTCGACCATCGTTCATCCGATTTTTATCATTCCTTCGGCAAATCGATTTGGAATCTTGATAAATAAATATATCTAGGTGATAAGAACCATCTATCTTCAACTGAGATGGCGTGATAAAAACTAAAAATAAACTTGATCTGCCATAGTTATAAGAAATATTTGTCCCATACTTGTCAGCAACTTTGAAAATCGAACTATAACACAACAAGGTCCAGTTTATACAAGGGGTGGTGATTTAAGATGATTTTTGTGTGCGAATCTGTTTTGGGGAATGGTCCATCGCTCTTGCATTTTTATTGATTTGAGCAAAACGTGTCTTTAAATTCCAATTTTTTCACTTTTGAGGCGCATTTTATGGGGAGCCTATACTAGTGTTGTATCATCGTTATCGTTCTAGAACAACACATATTGGTGTAAGAGGAGTGTAAGAAGAATAAGGGTGGACAATTTTTGAAGTGCTTGTAATATATTCACATGATGTTATCAGACAGCTCATGCTAACCCCAAATAAATGTTATAAGGTATTCACCTTTGGTAAATATTATCCGATCTTTCTAAAAATTTCACATATTATAAATATTGGACCTACACAACTTTATTAAAAATAAGAACAATTTGCAAATTTAGGCATGACATTATTTTCTACCCGATAACTTGATCAGTGAATTATTATTAATTTTTGTGAGCTTCAGGAAGTCCCACCCTTGGAAGTTAGACCAGCTGCCTTCCCCGCTCGTTGCGAGATGGCGGATCTTTTCCACCTAAAGGGGCCGTCCCAGGGTCCTAAGATTGTTACTAAATTATTATCCTAAAAAACTTCCGTCAAGATTCTTGCTCTGTTCTTAAAAGCATCCAGTCAACATTTTCACAACCGACTGCAGAATTGCGCGTTTAGCATCGTTAGCATTGCCCTTCCCAGCAGTTAGACTCTAAGTTCCTGGAGGATTGGACAGAATGCTATGAAGTGTTGAACATGCCCTCTGGCATTCATATTACACATACCACACAGCTCATTATTATGATCACAGACAGGTGAACCTCTTTCAACCGTAACATAGATGTACACATTGATAATAAATTAGATTTTTATTGTGACAAAAGTTTATAGTCTTAAGCCCCATACAGAGTTGTGAAGTAATGAGAAGTAATGTAAGAGTTACATACAAATAATTTGGGAGATTAGACAGACCTAAAATTTGTTGAACGAAAATTTGGCATTACATTTCATTACTTCACAACTGCGTAGAGGCCCTTAGTCGATGAATACAGTGAAATTTAAGAAACGATTTTAATCGATTTTATTCGATGTTTTTCCCGAAATGTTAAAAAAAAATTATGCAGTGAACATTGATTATTTGGCACCTCTACTCTGACGCCCATTCCGAATTAGAACTTTTCCAAGTGCTATGATAACTGGAAAATTCGATTCACTTTTTGCTCATAACTTGAGAACCGCTCATCCGATCTTTATCATTTCTTCGGCAAATCAATACATATTGCTAATGACTAACTATCTCTACGAATCATCTATCTACAAAACTGTGGGAGATAAAACGTTTTTTCAAAATTGCGGTGGCGGGAGGGGGCGTGGCAAAAATTGAAAATAAACTTGATCTGCCTGCAAGTACATATAAGAAGCATTTGTCCCATTCATGTCAAACCTCTATCTCTTATCATCTCTGAGATCTGTTTGTTCATACGGACGGACGGACAGACGGACAGACAGACGGACAGACAGACGGACATGGCTATATCGACTCGGCTGTTGATGCTGATCAAGAATATATATACTTTATAGGGTCGGAAATGATTCCTTCCTTCTCTCTGTTACATACTTTTGCACAAACTTAATATACATACATACATACGTCATATTAGCAGTGTGCAGTAAAAAGAAGACTCTGTGCAAAGTGACAGCTCGATAGCCTTAAAACTGAGAGACTACACTCAAAAAAAGCAGAACGATTCGGTCTTAAAAAAGCGCTCTTGATTTTTTCCTGTTTCGGTCTAGAATTTTGTAAGAACGATTCGCTCTTGGAAATTCTTGCTTTGAGTACGAATCGTTCTTAAATTCGAAATTGACCGTTAACAATTCAAAACTAGAAATAAAATACTTGATTTACAAAATATGGTTTAATTTAAAATCACTATGTTCTTCAATTCGAATTTTGACCGTTAGAAATTCAAAAAAAAAATTTAAGAATTTTGCTCTTGGAATCGAAATAAATTCGTTCTCAATTTGCTTCTTAGAGGCCAGGCGAGAGAGTGCATGCAAACTAAGAGAGAATAGCGTTGGACGCGCTCTCACTAAGAGAGAGAGAGGAGGACGTGCGTAATTTATCGTTGTTAGATGCGGAGAAATACAAACAGCGTATATTCTTAAGTATGATTTGGACAAGAGGTTTCGCTGATGCCAAATAGCCGAGTGAGCTAACGCGCCGTCGTCCGTGTGTTACGTCTTGGGGGTCCCGAGTTTAAGTCCCAGTAAAGTAATTAAAACAAAAAAAATGGTTTCTATGTGGCTACCTCAAATTCAATCAGTTTAGACCAACACCACGCGTAGCTCGGTTGGGTCGGTTGTGTCTCTTGAGAACGAAAGCTCTTGATTCAAGAGTGAAATTCTCTACTTTTTCAGAGTGTGCTTATTTTGAGGTCTAAAAGTTTTTTTAAACGCTCCCGAGTCAAAAAAATTTCGTACTTAAATCAAGAATTTTCTGGCTTCTTAAAGTACAAAAACTGAAAATTCTTGATTAAAGTACGAAAATTCTTGATTTTTCTCTCAGTGTAGTTTGCGTAGAAACAGACAGACCAACAGACAAAACTTAATCGACTCAGCTCGTCGCCCTGATTGAGAATATACAATCGAACTTATCTATTACAAACATTCGTACAACGAAGTTCTCTATCGGGTGCGAAAGCTATCGAAAGCAAACCAAATTCAACCGAATTCCAATTTTTAGCTGCCGCAGATTTCTTCTGGTTGGTTTCAAACCTCCTGTGTTTTGTTAGGTGATTTAGCGAAATTCCCCACACTAACAATTTTGACAAGCTAAATTAATTTTGAATAAGTAAACACCATTCTTTTCTGTATAGGTTGCATCGTTTAGCTGAATGTGTTCGAACTAAATTTTCTAATAAGAAAATAAAATCTCTCGAAGTTATGTGGCACCGACGTATTTTTCGAGAGATTTACAAACCAACCTTCGGTGAAATCTCTGGAGATTTCTGTGTCACCCCCGTAAATAACGAATTAAGTTTCCTGAACTCTGCAATTTCGTATTACGTATTTCTTTGTCTATATTACGAAGTTTCTTTAAACAAACAATTTTTTGGTCCGTTTTAGATTCGCTATAAGGAAGTTCCACTGCATATATGTAGTTTATGATCATATCTGGGCAAAATCATACCAAACTTTTCAAGGGTATAAAAAAGAATCATGAAGAAAGAAATGGTGGAGGAAGGATTAAAGTTACTCTCTACTCTTAATCAAAGGTACTTAGAGTATATTAAGTTTGTGCAAAAGTATGTAACAGGGAGAAGTAATCATTTCCGACCCTATAAAGTATATATATTCTTGATCAGCATCAACAGGCGAGTCGATATAGCCAAGACTATCTGACTATGACCGCATCTCAGCAAAGAGAGAAAGAGAAACTTAGGGATGAGCGTAGCAGCAGCGCTGCATTCAGCTTCAACTCCAGGTACAGAGTATGATATAGTCGGGGTAGAACGACTTTCTCACTGGTTTTGTTATTCATCAACGGCAAACATCGGCCGCTGCTTTAATCAGATCTTAAACAAACAATTGGCAAATCGAGACAATAGTATCCCTGAAGAGGTATTTTTTAAGAACTCCACTAGTGAAGCTGATTAAATTCACTTTGTCACTTTGGGTTCAAGGTATTTATTACTCGAATATGTCAATCTCACTTTGACATCATCGGCTTACATAAATGAACGTGAGAATGACTTGGGCGATGAACAGTATAAATAAAAGCGGCGGTAAACGGTTTCTTGAACAATTTTCGAAAATAAGTTCCTAAATGATAGCTGGATGCGATTCAACAGGTAAGAATGAATCCATTCCATAAGTTTGGTGGAAAGTCCAGCAGATACAACCTGTGTATAAGCACATCTTGATTCACTGAATCGAACACTTTGCTGAAATCAGTATAAACAACGTCAGATTGCAGCTTATTCGTGAAGCTTTTGTTGATCACTGATATAAATTCTAAATTAGTCGTTACTGAGCTGCGTTTCACAAAATCTTGTTGAGTTAAAAGATAGGACAATAGAAAAGGTCTTGTATGCGAAAGACAATAAAAATTTTTAACTTTTGGTGTGTTAAACAATTTACGGATCACTGTGGACTTTGATTGATTTTCAAACTGCCGACAAATCAGTTGGTAATATCTTGTACTCAAAATTTTTTTTTTAAATATGCTTAAACAAATATTTTATCACATCCTTACTTGGAGCACATTTACTAACAGGGATTTTAACCGAAACTAATTTCGAGATTGACTCTTTACACGATGCCCAAAATCGCTTCGGTTTTACATTTTCCCTGTTTTCTAATACTCCTCTGAAAAAAAACCCAAAAAACAATTCAACCAAAATCTCTCCGTAAACTTTTACTTTCATGATTTGGGTTTTTTCCTTTTCGCATTTAAAAAAAAGCTCGGATAATCACTGCCTAAAAACAGGCAAAAACTTTCTAAAGTGTGAAAAAAAAGCAAAAAAGAAAAAAATCATTAAAATTAAAAAGAACTTACAGCTCGTAAATTCGTTTTGCTGTTGCTGCCTGTGCTGTTGCTGGTGCAAAAATTCTTTTAGGGCCTATCTGAATTTCCGCGTTGTCGGTCGAGAAGGGCCTGCCTACGAATTTTAAAGATGACCCTCTAAGTGTAGCATTTTTAGGGGGTCGGGGGAACCAATTAAAAACTTGTCGAATTGCGGCAAAAAATAAACATTTACCGTTGCCTTCTGGGCCAGCTTTATAGGTCTACGGCTGGTGAATGGGTAAAAAAATGAAAAAAGCTAATTTCGAAGTTTATTTATTCTTGCAGCACGAATGGAGGTTTAAACTAACTTTCTTATAATATTTTTAGTTTCTAAACAATGATGCTAGTTGAGTAATTGTCCTTGTTAAATAATTTATTTTATTAGGGGCGGAGATGCTTTTGCAAATGTGTTATAAAAATAAGAACAATTTTGTGATACCGTCTGCCCAATTTGACTACAGATCTGTAAGAAATTGTCATACGGGTGGGCGTGACTAATAGGCAACACAAGCTGCAAAGGTAAAGAAAACGAGAGTGAGAGAGAGGAAGAGTAAGAGAGGCAAAGCACGAAATTTCTCTTCCTTGTGTTTTCCAGCATTTCAATTCTATGTGTGCAAGCCTCTTTACCTACCTTCAGACTTTATTAAACGAATCGACTCAATGGCCCATTACATGTTCAAAGACACAAAAAATTAGCCAACAAGTAACATTTCTTTAATTTCGGTTATATGACTTAGGGCTACACACAAACCAAAGAGGTTTTTTCACTTCTATTTTGCGCCACAAGGGATCCACATACATAGTTGTCCGGTAATTTTGCTTAAAGGGAATCTTCTTGCGGTCTTTATTATTATGTATGTAGCTATGCGTTTTGCTTATTTGTTTTTCTTCAATCAGATATAATTTTAATTGTCTGGTGTTTGACATATGGGCATTTCCATAGTCCGTAAGCCACAATTTTCACCCTTTTACAAAGCAAAAAAAATAGAAGACAAAAAACAAATTTTTTATTTTTTTTTTTCTATATTCTTTGTAGAATTTTGCACAGTATAGTTCAGTCGATTTGACGATTAAATATATTTAAAAAAATCATGGGATTTATCACGCGACAAAAATGGAAGTCGTTTTCGACTGCATCTTAAAAAATTCATAATCTGCGAAAGTTAAATAAATATTTTGATGCAGTTAACTTTTAAATAAAGTAGAATAATGCAGCTTTTTATTGAGTGGAATCAAATTTAATTATTTACATTAGTTTTGTTTTTTATAAGCTTTAATATATAAACTTTAATATTAAATATTTTTATAATATTTAATATGAAGAACGCGACATTTATCACGCTACATCTTTAAAAATGCTAACAGAGAAATGAACATATCTTCGGTATTCATGCCAATTTTCTTATAGTAAAGAATCAGAAAAGCTGTACTTACATTTTAAGATTTATTTTGATTTTTATTTTCAATGTTATGTTAAGAAAAATCATTTAAAAAAAAATAACAATTTTTTTCAATCTCGGTGGACCTTTCTGTGGAAATGCCCATATCGAAAAATCTCATATTGTAACGTTCCAAACAAATGTATTTATATTATGAGAAAAGAGTCCATAACTCTGAATATAATTGATTTCCCATTTGCAGCCTGGACACAAGACAAAATTTTGGGAAGAAAATTAAGAAAATAAAAAACCTTCCTTTTGAGGCAATTAATTCTTGTATACTTCTTTCCGTGATTTGGTAACCAAAAAAAAATTAAAATTGAAATTTATTTGAAAGTTTGGTATTGGATGAAAATATACATTTTTTAAATGTTTGTATTACCAATGGCTTTGGAAGCAATTAATAAAAATAAAGGGAAGCTAACTTCGGCTCGACCGAAGTTTAAATACCCTAATATCAGAGATTAAAACTGAAACGAATAACGATTAGGGATACGGTTACTATTTTGGCCGATCGCTTTTTTCCGGTTACGGTTATATTACGGTTATGCGATATCGGTTACAGTTATAAGTATATAATATCAATTTGACAAACTATGCAGACAAAAGCGGCCCCATTTATAACACAAGCCCACAAAATGGCCAACTTTGTAAGGTGCAGATCTGTTGTGGTATGATATTATGATAAGGTTTTGTTCATTGATTCCAAAACTGGTTTCGGTTTAGCTCCATCAGCTCTTGTTTCCAAGATGTGGCGAAAAAAAATTTGTAGACTTTTTGACAGACTAGGCATAAATATCTGGATTTATGAGCTATTTTCGACAGAGCACGTATCAGTGCATCTTTGAAAAATCAAAAGTCTCCACTTAGGGCATTTTTTAAAAACTAATCATCTCGTTTAAGCTAGCGCGGTTATTGGATTGATATCTTAGCTACTTGATTTATGCTACACATGTGATCTAATTGTGTGATTTTTATGGAATTTTATTTGGCAAAGTTGCTTGTTTAAGACGAAAATAAATTTTTTCTCAAAATTTATATAGGAACTGTGAAAAGGCTGCTTGATCCAAAATAGAATATATCCTCTACATGTAAGCATATAACAATTTATGCTGAATCAAGTAGCCTCTTTACAGTTGCTTTAAAGATTAACAGTGACAATCTATTTCTCCTCCCATAAATTAAAAATGTATTTTCGGTTTAAACAGTCTATAGATCTATAGATCAAACAAGCTGATATAAAATAAGCAAACATTCTCATAATTAGAGCATTTGTTGGTCTATATGCCCAAATAATTCCAATAGAAATTCGACAACCACACTACCTAAGAGGGGATGATTTATTTGGAAAAACTGCCATAAAACTAGAGTTGTCTGACTTTAGAGTCCAATTTAGATACTTCCTGTTATACTTATATAGCGCCTTGGATTTTTTAACGATGCACTGATACGTGCTCTGTCGAAAATAGGTTGGGATTGTTTTTGAAAAATGCCAATCCAAGTGTCGGTGTTAATGAAATATCGGAGTTTTCATTATTTGATCTTACACATTCCAGCAATTTAAAGCGAATTCTAGCAAATTAAACTTATCCATTGTTTTTTTTTTCAATACTAAATTGAATTAATATTTTAAATAACAATTAATTAAAAGCTAATATATTCACGTAATTTTGTTAAATTTTTGATCCCCAAACGTTTCCGAAATTTTTTTTTTTAATAAACTGGAGAGAAGGCCATTTGGCTGCTCTTTGACTTTTGCATTGTTTTCGAGAAAAATATTTTAGAACTAATTTTTATTACTGAAAACTCATATTTATTTTCTCAATTCAAAATTATTTACCAGCAAAAAAGAAATAGACCAAAGGTCCACACAAAGTTCGCAGGAACACATACAACATTCAAGTCGATATAGATTTCCTCCCGTTCAGGCTTGGGAGGTAAGCATAAATATGTACCAGTTTTGGTTCAGGCTCAGCCCAGACTTAAAAATTACCTTAAATTGTTTGAAGACTATTCCTATTACCAGAAAAACTGAACTCTGGCAGAATGGTCCAGAATTAAGCTTAATTGTTTAGTAGGACAATTCAGTGATATAAGGAATTACTACAATTCCTTAGCCATTACCCAGCTAAAAACTTGAGTCCAATTATAAACTGTTACTGCATTCAAGTCTTCCAAACTTGCATAAATTATGCGCTATCTTCACTTTAATGGAAATGTAAAAAGTATTCGGAGTTTCAGCTTATAAATTCGCCACTTAGGCGTAGGACAACAAGTAGTTCCAATCAAAGACACCAAACAATATTACCAAATATCCCATCGATTCGTTTCACTATATCGGTCACATTTCTGCAGCAGCAGCAGCCGCAGTCGGAGCCACAGCAGCTGAATTAAGTTTTATTTCAATTTTAATTCGAATTTGAATACAAGTAGGTGAAATGTCATTGAACTCGCAACCAACAGCAGCAGCATCAACACCAACAGCAGCAGCCACCAACAGCAGCAACAGCAAGCCGAACTTCAAGCAGCCAGCGACACCTGACTGACACGACGCGTCGACAGCAGCAGCGCCACCGAGCAGCAAAAGCAGTCATAAAGCAAAAGTGCCACAAAAAAAATACAAGGATCGTGTCCTGGTGCCGCGGTTGCTGCCACCGCTGTAGTTTCTGCAGCCTGCTTGCTAAGTTCAATGCTCTCAATTTGGCATACATTTGCCGCACATTTTGCCAACTTTCAGGGCAATTGCAGTTGCTGTCTGTCCAGACCGGGCCAGGCACGTCTTATCAACGCCACAGCGCGCAGGCGAGTGGCTAAGCA
The DNA here is from genome assembly GCA_018904235.1 of Lordiphosa stackelbergi. Taxonomy (NCBI): domain Eukaryota; kingdom Metazoa; phylum Arthropoda; class Insecta; order Diptera; family Drosophilidae; genus Lordiphosa; species Lordiphosa stackelbergi. The sequence goes on from JAEIFU010002772.1 coordinate 32,762, forward strand.
ACAAAATGATAACAACTACCGCCGCAGCCGCAGCCCCAACTGCAACCCATTAAACCATCAAACATGTTTGATTTCAAACTCACTCAAACTTAACAAGAGAGTGCAAATAAGCTAAAGAGTTGGCCTTAAGAGAGACGCGTATTTTGAGTTATACAGTCCAACAGCTGATCGTGGCGCACATGCGGCGAATGAGCAATGCTAAAGTGGCACAGATCGTTAGGTAAGAGGCAACTGCCGTCAGTTGAGGCAAGCCTCAAGCCGATGTCAGCGGGCGATGCTGTGCCCCATATGCAAAAAAAAAATTAATTTAAAAAATAGGAAAAAAAATCGAATGGAGAGTGCCGCAGTCCAGGCGGATGTTGCCGCTGCAAAGTTCATTAACATTTGTGAGGCAAAGTGACCAGAGAGGGGGTCTAACCGGCTGGAAGTGTTCTGCTTTCGCTCTGCCACAATTTGCAAAAAAAAAGCAGGCCTCTAATCAGAATCAATTTTCAAATTGCCTGATATTATAATCTCTGTAGGAGAAGAAAGTGGGTAATCAATCAATTTTTTTTTTGCACCAAAGATAACTTTCGCTCTGCTTGGCAACAAAACTGTATGCGAGTGTGTTTTACTTTGCTAGCAAGTTCGTGGCCTAAGTCTTTTGTTTTCAGTGCTCGCTGGATGTTGAAAGACAAATTGTTCCAGAACCGGGGTACAACATATTAAAATATTCCATTTATAAAATGGGGCTCAAATCAAACTAACTTATCCTCGCAAGCTATTTAAACACATAATAATTTTTTTTTGTGCAAGATTCGATCTCCATGTTGCGGTAACATTTAACCGGAATTTAGAAGTCTTCGATTCTACCCACAACAAGCTTAACTTAGTTCAACTTAGTTTTTTCCCCAAAAATCTTCTATCCTGCTAACGTAAAAGTAACTAAAAAACCTAAAATTTATACTCTGTATCAAAGGTACACAGAGTATATGGGCATTTCCATTCTGTCGAACGGGACCATCGAACACATTTAAAGGAAACAAAAGTCCAAATCTAAGTTTAAACAGGCTTAATTTATTGCTATTAATAAGCCCTATTATTGGTGCTAAGGCTGATTTTGGGCACTATTTCGTTTTCAAGATAATTGCATTCGAACGTGACAAAAAGTGGACCTTATTTTGGGAAATGCCCATTTTCAGTTTATGCAAATGTATGTAACAACGAGAAGGAAGTATCTACGGCCCCATAAAGTACATATATATTTTATATACTCTGTACCGAAGGTAAAATGTAAAATTGGCTATACAGCTCCTCCAACGGGGCCAAGCCAAGCTTTTACGTACCGAAGGTACTTAGAGTATATTAAGATTGTGCAAAAGTATGTAACAGGGAGAAGGAATCATTTCCGACCCTATAAAGTATATATATTCTTGATCAGCATCAACAGCCGAGTCGATATAGCCATGTCCGTCTGTCCGTCTTTCCGTCCGTCTGTCCGTCCGTATGAACAAACAGATCTCAGAGATGGTAAGAGATAGAGGTTTGACATGTATGTGACAAATGCATCTTCTACTTGCAGGCAGATCAAGTTTATTTTCAATTTTTTTCACGCCCCTCCCGCCCACGCAATTTGGAAATAACGTCATTTCTCCCACAGTTTTGTAGATAGATGATTCGTAACTTCTAAAGATAGTTAGTCATTAGTAATATGTATCTATTTGCCGAAGAAATGATAAAGATCGGATGAGCGGTTCTCAAGTTATGATCAAATAAGTGAATTACCCCCCCGCAACCCCCTCACAACCAGCGCGCACACCACACACAAGAGAGAGAGAGAGAGAGAGAGGAGAGGGGGGGAAAGAAACGTAGAGAAGAGCGCAGGCACGCCCAGCACTTCATTTAGGTCCTACTCTAGGTACAAAGTATAGATATAGTCGGGCTCGACTTTCTCACTTATCTCAGAGATGGTAAGAGATAGAGGTTTGACATGTATTGGGCATAAACTTCTAATACTTGCAGGCTGATCCAGTTTATTTTCAATTATTTGCCGCGCCCCCTCCCACCCCCAGCATTTTGGTTCGTACCTTCATGAGACAGTTTAAATTTCATTTGCCAAAGAGAGCTTAAAGATGCGAAAATGGCTATCAACTGCACATGGAAGTCCCTACGATGTAAGAAAGATGTACCAATCAGATATACTAAAAAGTTTGGCAGCGATCGGACTTCATTTAGTGGACGCGCGCTAGCCCTCAAAATCGAAAATTTGAAATATATGGGAAATAAAGGGGATGAGTTTCGGATTTAATCTCTAAAATTTCTAATTTTTCTTAAGTGTTAATTCTTTTTATATTCTTTTAGGCGAATATCATAGCAACATTCTAAATATTAATGTTGTCTATTTTGAGCGTAAACTTCGTACGAATAATATCAAAACAGCAAATTTTTCAAATTTTTTATGATTTTAGGTTTTTTTTTGTAATTTGATATTTTGACAGAGATGTCAGATCGCTTAATACATACATACTTAAAGATAGTTAAAAAAAAACCTTATTAGAAAAACTTATCTTAATATTCAAAAATAGTTAAAAACTTAGTTTTTTTTTGTTTTCAATGCTATTCCCAACCCTCGTATTTATGAGTTCTTTATGCTTTTACATAATTTCAGCAAGTTTTATGCAAATCGGGCAACTATATAGTATAGCTGCCATACAAAAATAGGTCTGAAAAAAAAGTTTTAGTACGAAAAACATTTTGTTTTCAATACTATCGCTCCCAAACTCGTTACTGATCAATAACACATAATTCTGTCAAGTCTGATCCAAATCGGATGACTATAACATATAGCTGCTATAGGAATGATCGGTCGAAAAAAATCGTTTTAGTGAGAAAAACTTTTTGTTTTCAATGGTAGCGTGTTTGTACGTTTCAGTTATAAATATTATCTGTCTCCACACAATTTTAGAGAGTTTGATCAAAAGCGGATGAATATATCGTATAGCTGCCATATAAAAAACTGGCAGAAATATATCATGCTCCAAGGGTATATAAACTTCGGAAGTTAGCTTTCCTATATTTTTATACCCTTGGAAAAGGGTATCAAATTGTCCAGATGTTTGTAACGCACCGAAGGAAGCATCTCCAACATAAAGTATATATATTCTTGATCAGCGTGACGAGCTGAGTTGATATAGCCATGTCCGTCTGTCCGTCCGTCTGTCCGTCCGTTCGTCTGTCCGTCTGTTTCTATGCTATCTCCTCCGTCAGTTTTAAAGCTATCTCACCAAACTTTGCACGAAGTCTTTTGGTATAAATACGCTGCACATTTGTCGGATCCGGCCGGATCGGATGACTATAGCATATAGCTCCCATAGGAACGATCGGTTTAAAAGTAGTTCCACTGAGAAAAACTTTTTGTTTCCAATGCTATCGCTCCCAAACCACGTATTTATAAGTTTTAATGCTTTCACATAATTTCAGCAAGTTTTATGCCAATCGGGCAACTATATAGTATAGCTGCCATACAAAGATAGATCTGAAAAAAAAGTTTAGTATGAAAAACTTTTTTTTTTAATGCTATCGCTCCCAAACTCGTTACTGATCAATATGATATGCTAACACATAATTCTGTTCAGTCTGATCCAAATCGGATGACTATAGTATATACTGCCGTACGAATGATCGGTCGAAAAAATAGTTTTAATTGAAAAACTTTTTTTTCCAATGTGTAGCGTCTTCAGTTATGAATATTATCTGTCTCAACACAATTTTGGAGAGTTTGATCAAAATCGGATGAATATATCGTATAGCTGCCATATAAAAAATACAGGGTTGCCCATATTCGACGGACCCATGTTTTTTTAAAAAAATCAAAGAAAAAAATAAAAATTTGGCGGTTGGCAATCTTAATCATTTAATTTGTTCCAAGTAGATTTGTTTACATCAATTTTTGAATATGATATCTCTCAAATGGCCGCCTCTGGCGTTGATGGCGTATTGTGCCCTTTTTGCAGCATTTTCCATCGATTTCGCCAACATTTCGGCCGGAATAGCGGCTATTTCTTCACGAATGTTGTCCTTGAGCTCTTCTACGGTCCTTGGCTTGTTAACGTAAACCTTTGACTTCAAATATCCCCACAAGAAGAAGTCAGGCGGCGTCAAATCGGGCGAACGGTGGCCAGTCCAAATCACCACTTTTCGACATCAAACGGCCCGGAAACAATTTCTTCAGAAAATCGATTGTTATGCGACTTGTGTGCGGTGGAGCGCCGTCTTGTTGAAACCAGAACTGCCTCATACGCTTTCGACGAATAATTGGCATCACAAAATTGGTCATCATGTCGCGATAACGCTCCTGGTTGATGGTAACAGCATGGCCATTTTCATTTTGGAAGAAAAACGGCCCAATGACCGTTTTCGCACTAACGCCGCACCAAACTGTGACTTTTTCGTCATGAAGAGGCACTTCTTGAATCTCCTGAGGATTTTCAGTGGCGTAAATACGGCAATTTTGCTTATTTACGGTCCCATTCAATGTTTAACAAATTTTTTTTAAATTTTTTAAAAGCACGTTGAGTTTTCACAATTGACTTGTTCTATTGAATGTAAATTTCAACTATTTCAGAGCGCTCGCGTGGCGTGTATTGTTCCATGGTAAAAATCTGCTTTGAAATCATAGACAACTTTTAAATACGACGGTTTGGGAGCGATAGCATCGAAAACAAAAAAGTTTTTCTCACTAAAAACTACTTTTTCGACCGATCGTTCCTATGGCAGCTATATGCTATAGTCATCCGATCCGGCCGGTTCCGACAAATGTGCAGCGTATTTGTACCAAAAGACTTCGTGCAAAGTTTGGTTAAGATAGCTTTAAAACGGACGGAGGAGATAGCATAGAAAGAAACAGACGGACAGACGGACGGACGGACGGACAGACGGACATGGCTATATCAACTCAGCTCGTCATGCTGATCAGAATATATATAGTTTTATGTGGTCGGAGATGCTTCCTTCTGTGCGTTACAAACATCTGGACAATTTTAATATTACCTCTCCAAGGGTATAAAAATGAGCAAAGTTGGCTATTTTTATATGATTCTTACCAAGTTTATATTTAAAATATCAAACATACATGTTTAGAATGTTGCTTTGATATTAGCGAAAAGGATTAAAGAATAAACACTTCAATTATTATTAAAATTCGAATCCCTTTCTCCATATATTTCAAATTTTTCGATTTTTGAGAGCGTATGCAGCCAAACTTTTTATATTTATTGGGACCCACCCAAAGAAACTTTTTCCGCCCGGTATTTTGAAATCTATTTTTAAGGATCAATCTAATATACACTCAGGAAACAATTACATAGTAAATACTAATACAAT
>JAEIFU010002773.1:0-38098 GCA_018904235.1 Lordiphosa stackelbergi
GTCACCGGTTAAAAAGTGATATGTTTTCGAGGTAATCACGAAGAGATCCTTTTTTCAAAACTTCTTCAAAATTCTTCTTTAAGCGTGCAGTTTCGTTTGGGTTTTGCTGCTTAATACGACACCGGTTTAGTTCGGTTTATGAGCACGAATTAGCGGTTTGGTTTATTTTTGTTCGGTTTACAGTTTGCATCTGCAGTGTTGTCAAAATTTCTTGCATACATAAACTCTGGGTCTGAAACACTGAACAACTTTTAAATTTTGCAGAGCTTGACCAACTTTTCTTACGTGTTTGAGTTATGAGAGACTTAAAGTAAGTGAGCGATATGTATAAAAAAGAAGCACTGAATGAATAAAAATTTTGGTATCCTTAATTTTGATCCTTCAAGGACATGTGATGTATCAATGGAAAGGTATTGAAACATAGATCACAGATATGTCTACTTCTAAAATCCACCGACTGGTTCAAAAGATATTCAAAATCAATTTTATTTTCAATTTAATAATAATTAAAATAATAACTCTTAAATACTATAAGATTAAAATATAATAACAAACCCCCAAATCTCTCCTAATTATTGACTAAAATTGGATGCTGAATTTGCGTTTTGACTTTTGATAAGTTTGGTTGTAAACACTACTGTCACCACAACATTTTTTAAGTGCGCAATGCCTTGATCAAAAACAAGCATATTCCGGGAAATGTTTTCTTACACCCGTCTGTTAAACAGAAATTAAAGATGCCAGCTTTTGATGAGCACAGGGAATGCCAGAGCATTTTTAGTTGTAAATGACGTTGCCTTTTGAAACACGGCCACACATCTTAAAGACTTTATCATACAAGTTCAAAATCGATTTGGGACTGGGACTTAACATATATACTTCTGTACCACTGATAACAGACGCAATATGGTTAAAATGGTGGAAGAAATAGTAAATAATTTAATTAATATTGCGTGTTTTCAGGGGTTAGATGTGCTGCTCAGACCTTGAGTAAGTCGTCATCTTAGTTTTGAAAAAGCCTGGATTCATTAGCGCTGTACTTCTGTATACAAAATTTGAATTTAGTAAACTTACTGAATAAATAAGATTCCAAATGAGGCCGTTTTTGTCTGCATGATTGGTCAAAATGATATCTTACGTGAATAACCGTAACCGTCACCAAACCCGAAACAGAATAAGGCTAATAATCGTTACCCGTACCCTTACCCATATCCCACAACCGGAACATAATTGTAACCGAAAAAAGCGATCGGCCAACCCTAACCCTAACCGTTATTCGTTTCGGTTTTAATCTCTGATAGAAAGTGTATACAACTTTCGCCTGATTCCAAGTATTTGCTCGCATTCCTTGTCCATAGTTAACTGCTTTACCTGGTTTATGCTTAATGGATTTGCGCTTTGATGTGCCAACGGTGTGTGTACGTGTGTGGGGTGGCTGGGTGGTTGTAAGTGGTTAAGTGTCTATATTAGATGCCATCACTTGCAGTTGGCCATATTTTTCGCTTTCATTCCTTTCTTTTTTTTTGTGCTGTGTTGTTGAAGGCCATTTTCCTGCCAAGGTGGCAAACAACATAAATTTTCCTGTAAATGGGCAAATGAGGGTGAGGATTATAGGCGGCCTTACTCAATCCTCAGGTCCTGATCCTCTGTTTATGGCCTGAGTGTGAGAGTGAGTGTGTGCTTGCCTTTAAAATTAAAAAGTCTGCTGTGGCTGGGAAATTGAATTTGAATTAGCATAACAAAAGTAGTTTCACAGAATTTTCATATTTATTTTTTAAAATTGGAAATTTGTTCACACACCACAATTTTTGTTTGTTTTTAAGTTTAGTTTCATATTTCAACATTTAAAAATTCGCTTTAGTTGTTTTCTGGTTTCATTATAAATTGTCTAGAAATGTGTTTTAAATTGAATATTTACATTCAAAAAGTTGGTTCATTCACCTGCGGTTTCACTTGGGTTTTAGTTGGCTTATCGATGGGTGATTTTTGTTTATATTTATATATATATATATATGTATGGGTTCTTCCAACTAGATTTAACTAAAAACTAAAATATTTGCTAAGCAAAAAGGTATTTTTAGTTTGTTCAATTTTAAAATTTATTTTCACTTGTTTTGAAACAATTTTCCTAGTTTAATTATTTTGTTATTTGACTGTTTCCATTTTTAACTTGTTAGTTTATTTTATATTTTTAACATTGGCAAGAATTTTAAGAGAAATAAAACTTTAATTACTTAATGAACGATCAAAATGTTAATTTCTTTTCTTTTCCGTTTCCTTTGGTTTTTGGTATTTAGCACATCAAAAAACTATACATATTTGGACCAAAAATTACCATTGAACCTTAATTTGTTTGTTAAAGTCAAATATGATTTTTTCGTTTGCTTTGTGTTGCTTTATTTACAGAGAGCAAAGCAGAGAGAAAAAAAGAGAGATTTAAAGTTGTTTTGGTTTTCAATTAACATTGTCCAGAGGACTGCTAGACTATATATACTATATATATTTACAAGGTCAACCCATGTCGACGCCATTTTGGCTGTCGTCAACTAAGTTGGCTCTTCTTTCTGTTGTGTAAGTTCATTGAAATGGTGGCAGTCAATGTGTCAGCTAAACATTCCCAGTGACACTTTTTTTGTGGGAGTGGGAGTGGGAGTGGCAGTGGGTGGGAATGGTGCATGAAAGTCAAGTGTGGAAATTTATAGTTGGTTCCCTACCAAGATTTACTAGCACACACACACACACACATATAAACACCTTGATGTGTCAGCCACAGACCAAAAGTGGCTGCTTGGTTGGCAACAAAAGTAAAAGTGGCTTTGTCTTGTTGTCCAGACTCGGACGTGGTCTGCATATATAGATATATGTATATATTTATATATATCTCTGTCAATGACAGTTGTCAACATGACAGTTATCAGGACACTGAGACACAAATGTAACGGATGTTGTTGTCTTGCTGTAGAACAAGAAATATTTTTGAAATCAAAAAGCAAAGATTTTTTTTAGGGAAATTTGAATTTAGCACTTCTCCAGGTGCACCTTGAAAATGATAGTTTGAGAAGTACTGCTCTGAAAGTATCAAAAAGGAATAGTTTAAGCCAAATTGCTCAGGAGATACATTTAAAATTATAGTTTTAGAAGCACTGCTATAATGTATATAAAAACAAATAGTTTGAGAAGCACTGTGCTGGATGTTTCATAAAAGAATTGCTTTAACCCGATTGCTCGAGCAATATCCTTTAGCTTCAATTTAGTTTTAGGAGCACTGCTATAGAATAAAAATGATAGTTTGAAAAGCATTGCTCTAAAACCATCCTAAGAGAATGGTTATAGCCGAATTGCCCTTCCAAATTACAGTTTTAGAAGCAATGGGTGTCTGTGTGGAATAAATGGATCATAAATTCTTATCATTCTGGCAGCATGTAAGGGTCATTCACAAAACAAATTTCGAGCAACAATCACCGCGTAAACGTTGGTTTATTTTTAAGTTTATTTGTGTGGTTTTCTGTAAGTACAGTTTTGGGATTACAGTTTGAAGAGTAAACTGTCAGTTTTAGAAGTACTGCGTTCTATGTTTAAATTTTTAAAATGAGTAAACTTTTTAAAGCTATCTCTATTTCTTTTTAAATTTAACTAATGACGCACACTAAAGATCCTTAAACAGTTTTCATGCAACTGTACTGAAACCACTTAAAGTTTTCGAAGCATTATTCTAACTAGTTATTCACTTGACTTAGCCTCTAAAATCTCTCGACTCTTAACTGGGAAACTCCCACTTAATCGCTGACAATCAATGGCCAGGTCCTATATAAATGCCACCCATACTATCGCCACTATCCCCACCAGCTCCACTTCCCTCACCATCCTCATCTTCTATATGCTCCACAATTAAACGACCATTGTTAACACCACCACCACCGATGGCTTCATAAGTATCGCTATCCTCCACCAAACAACAGTCACCACAATCATCGGTCGATGAGTTAATCTCGTCACTGAGATCATCCAATAAAGTGACCTTAGGTGCACGCAACTCCTCACCGGGCACTGAGATTTTGACGTTGCAGTTCGCGGATGCCTGGTGTGGATGAGGTATGGGCTGTTGTATGATCGACTGAGCTGCATGTGTGGCACGATAACTGAGATTTGGTGTTCGTTGACCCATGCTGGCCATGCCAGGTGGCATTTGGGTGTGGGTCATACTTAAAGTTGGCGGCACACTCAAAACGGTGCCGGTTTTATTGGGATGAGTGTGACCCGCAGCATATAATTGATGCGTATCCGAGACCAAATTGTGGGCAGTCAACTGCAGTGGGTGCTGATCCTTTCGTTCTGCAAAAATCGAAGCAAAGTCAAACATCTTTAAATTTTTCTATCTTTAATTTGTGTCAAGCTAACACACAATAAACACTTCAATTTGCAAAGTAGTCAAGCGAATAGTCAAGGATGCGGACACGGAAACGGAAGTGCATACATGTCAGCGATTGGTTTATCGCCTGCACACAATGTGCAGGCATCTGTGAATGCTTCAGTCAAGTGAGTGGGGAAAAGTCTTCACCTCGGTCTCCCGCCGGGCTAATATTGGTTTGAAGTGCATATTTATCTGCGGTCGAGTGAGAAAAGTTTTCACACACAATGGTTGTGTGTGTGCGTGCGCCGACAAGTGGGTTCAACTATGTTCTGAACTCCACCTTTTCCACATTTCAACGCAATTATCTATCAGACACAAGGGAAACTTTGCAAAAAATTATCAACTCACCCAGCGGACCCAAAAGTTTTGGCTGTAGCGGCAGCATAAAATCATGTCCAGTCGTTGCCGCTCGGGGCTGTAGACTCTGCACGGGCGGCACACTCAAGTAGTCCGCTGAAATAAGGGAAAAATGCGTTTCCTTAAGTAAACAATGTAACAGCAGCAAAGTGGAAATAAAAGTTTTCAAAGAAATGGCAACGCAGCTAACATTTTGATAAAAAGTTTCGTGCAAAAAAGTGAAAAGTTGTGAAATCATTTTTAATATCTATACATTTTTTATCTTTTCTATCACAAAAAGGCACTTGACGAGCGACTGAGTAAAAAAAAAAAAACATGCCATAATGGCCAAACACATGCAAGAAAAGTTAAGCCAAAAATGTAAGAAACAAACCACAAATGTAGCATACTTTTTTGGGCCGTATTCAGTTGCAAAATTCTGGTAGGGCAACAAACTTACTTTACCAATGCATTCTGCAGCCAATTTAGTCATCTTCAGTAACTCACTTTATTTGATATAAAATTATCTTTAAGAATAGAATGTTAAGACAGATTCGAGTCAGATGAATAGCGACGAGAAAGATAAAACGGGAGGTGCCACACCAAGTCAGGCGAGGATTGTTTCTGATGGAGTTACACAAAATATTCATTCGATATCCCAAATTTCAGGCATTAATTAATAACTTAGAAACTAAGCAGTATTTTGCGGTCTAGTTTTTTGCTTTTGATTATACACACCGTAGGTTATATTAAAAAAGGGGACGTGTGGAGAAATTTGTTTTTCTTGTTATTTTAAATTAGAACGTGTTATATTAAATTGTAAAATATTGACGCATCATGAGAAACATAGTTCTCGACAGCAAATTTAATGGAAACGAGAAGGCCAAGCTAACTTCGTCTTTGCCAGAGTTTTTTATACCCTTGCAAATGTTTTAATACATCAGAGTTTAAGAACGCCAGCATTAAAGCAAATTTTTTTATAAAAATTTAGTCATCCGATTTTGACCAAAACTTCCAAATCTTTGTAAAAGCGCATAATATTAATAATCGCTGAAGTGAGACACGTTAACATTAAAAACAAAAAGTTTTTCTCATTAAAACCCACTTTTCGACCGATAGTTCCTATGGCAGCTATAAGATATAGTCATCCGATTTTGACATAAACTTCCAAATCTGTGTAAAAGCGTATAATATTAATAATCGCTGAAGTGAGACACGTTAACATTAAAAACAAAAAAGTTTTTCGCACAAAGACCCACTTTTCGACCGATAGTTCCTATGGCAGCTATAAAATATAGTCATCCGATCCGGTCGGTTCCGACATATTAGCAGTGTGCAGTAAAAAGAAGACTCTGTGCAAAGTTTCAGCTCGATAGCTTTAAAACTGAGAGACTAGTTTGCGTAGAAACAGACAGACAGACGGACAGACAGACGACCCGGACAAAGCTCAATCGACTCAGCTCGTCACCCTGATCAAGAATATATATAGTTTATAGTGTCGGAAATGAATATTTCTATGCGTTGCAAACTTCTGGGCAAAATTATAATACCCTTTGCAAGGGTATAAAAATTAGGCATATGTATTATTCGATCTTTTTTTCTACAGTCCTCTCTAATTGCATATTATTGTGTCTCTGATCCACAATTAAACCGTAAAGGGATCTTGATTGGGTGTGACATTATATTTTGGATAATTTTTGCCTTTTACGGACTTAAAGAAAGTAACTAAAGAACTCCTGCAAGGTCAGTTTGCACTAAACGCACATGATCTCCCTCAGATCTTGTTAGATCAGCAGCTTGTTTCCTCCGACCTCTAATAAATTTAAGCGTAAATGGCAACCGTCGACTCGTTGCTTATTTCCACTTGGCAATTATGTAGTCATTGCAGACAATTAAGTCTAAAAAATTATAATTTTGCAAAGAATGCGCAAAAGTTTCGACTGAGACAAGGTAATACGGAAGCGTAATTAATGTTATAAATGGGGGGAAAACGAAAAAATATGATCTCTCTACATGGTGCAAAATTGGTAGGGCTTTGCAGAGTTGAATTTCTTCACGATTTTTTTTTGTATGTAGATGCCTTACGAGTACCCTCAACTACAAGAAAACCACAATTTATTTCTACAGATCAAAAGTACTAACTCATAGTACATCCCTTAATGGTAAGATTTCATCAAAAATATTTGATAAAACATGAGGTTATAATTATAAAAAATGCACTTGAATATTTATGGAGATTATTTTTAGTAGCATGTCTTGATGCTCTTAGACTTAATATTCTTGAGAACTATTAAACCGATTTTGATAATTTTTTCTGTGAAAGCTTATACCCAAATGTTTCATCGAAAACAGTTGTCACAAAGTGATTGTTTTAGTGACCATTTTTTAAAATGAGCTTTTTGTCATTAAGTTATGGATATTGTCCACATTCGGGATCCACACAACACTCAAAGCCTCAGTGTTTTTGGCATTTGCTGCTGATTTTTTTTAGGATCCCAAATATCTAGAAAACTTATCCTGAGGCAACCTTTAAGACAAAATTGAATTGGTATTCATGAAATAGCGTTATACTGTCAACCAGACTCCTTTGTAGTGTTGTGCGTGTCTTGTTTTAGTAACAGTTGTCGAAACTTTAAATGCGATAATCTCGGAATCACTTTTTCCAAAACGGTTGCAAAATTTTGTTTTTTTCAACAATTAAAAAAAAATTATTTTGAATCGGCAAAAATAACAACTAGACCAATAAAGTGGAGAAATTGATTTTCGAAATTTTTGAAACCCCATAACCGCTATTTATTGCGATCCAAAATATCCTAGTTCACACAAGAATTACATAATTTCTTAACAAACCCTCGCTTTCATTTTTACGTTCAGTTAAGCCTTTCTCAAAATTTATTTAACCGATTACCCATCGAATAAAAATACCCGCTTGTTTATACCACTTATAGTTTTAGAGTAATTTAATTTTTTGTAAGCCTTTAAAAATGACACCTCGAGGTATACAAGGAAAATTTCCTATCTATCGTAATCTAGTCAGGCAGCAGTTTTTCGGGATTCTACCGTGAATTTGAAAAACTATACACATTAAAAACATAACACCCTATGGAATCGACGACAACAAGTTACCACACAGACTGCCTCTTCAACGCACCTAGAGATGGAACGTGGTGCCCCACAGGGATGACTCTTACTCTTCTGTTTTTTGTATATTTTGTCTAACTGTGAAGTACATATGCACGCCGATGATAGTTGAACAACATGTCAGTTGTCTCATGTCCAAGTTTTTGTATGTGACAGTGATATTTTTAAAGTGAATAATTGGGCTAAGCGAAATTGAATTTGCCTGAATCCAGCCAAATAAAAATGCTTGGTAATAGGTAATAAAATATATATACCAATAGCTTGCCAGCACTTGAAACTAACTAGTCGACTTTAAAGAAAGGAAAGGGAAGAGTTAGTTATTAAATTCAGTTTAGGTTTATTTTTTTTTTAAATTAATTTCAAGTAGATTTATTTATTCTGTATCTTTTGTGAATCTTTTCTTTTGTTTTAGATTTTAACCTTATTTATTCAGTTATTTATAGATTCTTGTACTGATATTTGAAAATTTTCAACAAATAACCCTAACTTTCGTGACTAACGCGATAACTTGTAAGTCTCCCCTGGCTTGTAGCGTTGGGATGCTAAGACTACTAAAGTATATACGGGGCATTCCATACAAAAAAGTTTTTTCTGGGATGATGTCTCCGAATTGGATGATAATTGGCCCAAAGGAAGCTTATTATGAGAGAAGCTTAACCCCAAAATGTGAGCATTTTTGGAGCTCTTTTGCAGAAGTTCTACGCTTAAAAGTGTAATATTGTGAGTTTTTTAAATTTTCAATTACTCGAAAACGATTTAAAAGAGAGCTTTGCAGTTTTTTTTCCAAATGTTCAGGATTAAAAAGTCCTTTTAAAAAATATTTTGAAAAATTTTATATTTTTTACCTTTCTTGAAAAAGAAGGATTTTTCAAAAAACTTAGTCTAGCAAAAAAGACCCATCCTTCAAAAATTCTCAAAAAAATATATGTGAAAGAAGCATCTTTTCCAAACATTTTGAGTGCCCGAACATATCGGTAGCTTGAAAATTATGGAAGTTATGGACATTTTTGTCATGTAATCTCAAAAATATCAGTATGAAAAATTTATCGAAAATTTCTAATAAATTTTATTTTCGGTTCTTTATTTGCTCACGTACGATGGTAAACTTTTTGAAAGGGATTCCCACATAATTTTTTCTTGTGATATGGAAGGGGAGCGGCTTGCCCGGCAATACTGCTTTCATGAAGGAACATGAATGAAATACTTACAGCTGAGAACCTTTACCAATGGGCAAATGATAATTTGAAAACCATAAATTTTTTTGCACCCCAAAAGATTACCAACAGTGTACAAAATATTTGAAAACCAGGTTCGAAAATTGTAAAACTATCAAAGGTAAGCTTGGTATTTATCACGCGGTTCTTGTGAATGATTCCTCACTTAAAGTCAAGACGACATCAAGAAGTCCAATTTAAAAATTAGTTAGAGTGTAGTTTATTTTTTAGAGCATCTTATTTTTTTTTTTTATTATTTTTTTTTTATTATTATTATTATTATTACTTATTACTAATTTATTATATTATTACTATGAATGCAAATTGTTTTAGTTTTTTCTTTTCTATTTACTTTTATTTTTTAGACTAATAAAATTGATAAAAAAAAAAAAGAAAAAGGACCCGGTCGTAATACAACACCGTGCGTAGGTTCTTTTCTGGGTCCTAAAATTTTATTTATTAGCTCAAAAGGGATGTTTGGGCAAAAAAAAACAAAAAAAAATTTATTAGAAATTTTTGATAAATTTTTTCATACTGATATTTTCGAGATTACATGACAAAAATGGCCATAACTTCCTCAATTTTCAAGCTACCGATATGTTCGCGCACTCAAAATGTTTGGAAAAGATGCTTATTTCACATATATTTTTTTGAGAATTTTTGAAGGATTGGTCTTTTTGCTAGACTAAGTTTTTTGAAAAAATCCTTCCTTTTTCAAGAAAGGTAAAATAAACCATCAATAGTACGCTGGCTCTAGGTCTCGTTATGTTTGCACATAACTTCAAAAAGCAGGAACACAACACAACACAATCACAAAACACAGTCACAAAGGTACTGGCAGCCAGCACTGTTCTTATGTGTGCCGGATTTTGCTGTCAAGTCGTTTAGGAACTCCCAAACGATTATGGTAGCTCCGGCATGGAGTACGAGTCGTTGGGGCCAGTACATTAGGCGAACGTCACTGATGATCTGGTAGAGGTACCAGTGAAACAGCTGTATGACCACCTAGCCTCCTTTGTGTTGTGTTGTGTTCCTGCTTTTTGAAGTTATGTGCAAACATAACGAGACCTAGAGCCAGCGTACTATTGATGGTTTGATTATCATAAAGGTCGTTAAAGCACACACATGTGAAAGGTAAAATATATAAAATTTTTCAAAATATTTTTTAAAAGGACTTTTTAATCCTGAACATTTGGAAAAAAACTGCAAAGCTCTATTTTAAACCGTTTTCGAGTAATTGAAAATTAAAAAAATTCACAATATTACACTTTTAAGCATAGAACTTCTGCAAAAGAGGTCCAAAAATGCTCACATTTTGGGGTTAAGCTTCTCTCATAATAAGCTTCCTTTGGGCCAATTATCATCCAATTCGGAGACATCATCCCAGAAAAAAACTTTTTTCTATGGAATGCCCCATACACATGATATAATTGTAAACGCAGCTTTACTAATAAAAAAGAGTCTCCATCGAAATCAAAAACGGGTTTTCTCACTAGAATTATTTATTAATATTTCCTCTGCTGAAGTCATTCTGTCTGTGTCAACTTCCATTGATCTTTTAAGACGCGTCCCTTCGAAACAGGGGTCCGTGAGACAACACTAGTTGGGTCTTGCAGGAGTTCTCCCCAGGATCAATCAGTTGTGCACAATAGGAGACTCCAGAAAAAGAGAGAAATGTTGTTAAGCATATTAAAATAGACATTGCTTACTTTGCAAATTAAGAGCCTTTACGGACATGCGAAGTGATGAAAAGCTTTCTTCGAAAATATAGGCATGAAAAAACAGAAGTAACGATTTCGCCACACATAAGAGTTTGCATGTTTCCCGCTAGGAATTTATGTTACGCTCAACAGTTAATGCTACGCTTAACATCACATTTGTGGAGTCCATGCAAATAGGCTGTGGGTCTATTTATACTTTGAGCAGTTGAACTAACATTGAGGCCACTCAATGTCACGTCGCCCTTCTTATACTTGCAAACCATCAGCGATCAACTGAAGGTAAATTAGCTCAACTAGAAGGTGAAACTAACTTCACTTGGGCCGAATATTGATTAAAGTTGTAAAATGTAAAATTGGCTTTACAGTCCCAAAGGGCCAAGCCAAGTTTCTCTCAATCTTTTGGCATGTGTGCTTATAATTTTTCGCACAAGAAAAATGGACCTACAGTTTAACGCCGAGTCCGATAAGCAAAGTTTGAGAAGCTTTTTCATGGCTAGTTACTTCACAGCTGACGCCAATAGCTGCTGAAGGTGATCGGATGTGTAAGAGTTATTTTTTAAAGAAAGACAATAACTTTTTACTAGGTGGTGACCCATTTCTTTTTTTCCTTTAGTCTGGTCACTGTAAACTTCTGTTCGAAGCTGTCGAAATTTATGTGACAAAGTAAGCTAAATTACTTACGCAGCAAAAATCTGAAAATAAGTCAAATTAAAATCCAATCCCACCAAAATCTGTAAAAAATCTCCAATTAAAAGCCATTTCAGTAGAAAACTCACCGCGAATGTCAATACTTAAAAAGAGCTGCATCGCGCTTCTTGTGAAGTGTAATAATATTTAACTTAATGCAATCAAAAGTTGACTTTAAAAGCTCTGCACTGCCACTCAGGGGCAGTGTTAAAATATTTACCTTGTGCACTTTTTATTTCAGTAAACGCCAAAATTTTAAATATTAAAATTAATTTACGCTGACTCTTGATAGGAGAGAACTTTAAAGGTATGCGAGTGTATTTAAACAACGCACGGAAGATGCAGCTCCGTGTTTTTTAATTGAAATTCTTTCATTCCTGCACTCTTCTCCATAAATTTCCTCACGCCTTTGGTGCTACACTTTTATTTTTAATGACCACTAGAGAAGCTTGTTGTTGTAGTAGCTCTTGTTGCCTACAAAAGAATGCCTGCTAATGATTTAGTTGCCAGTGTTTTTATGCTCCATGGAGCAAAATGTTCTGACCGCAGTAATTTGCATGAGGCAAATGCTTGACTTAAGTTGCACACCTCCCTGTGGCCGTATGTTCGCGCTCTCCAGCATTTCCGGCAGAAAAACAGAGAAACGTCATTCGCCTTTAGCGCGGAGGCGGTGGCTGTGTCCATTTTATATGCACAGAGACGTGCCAAAGTATGCAACACTTTTTAATGCATTTTTAACACGGAAATGGCAAAGAAAAAAAGACGAAAAACATCCGCTAGGGAACATTAAACTTTAAATGAGGGATTCATAATTGCATTTCACTTGAATTTTTAACTGTGAGTGAGGTGGCAATCTTAGGCCCCTTCAGTATTAACTTAATTGAGGTGCCACGTTCAGTGCTGTCGGTAGAAAAGTTTGCAAAAACTGAAAGGTGTCAGATGTCATTTAAGAGCCTTGGATGAATTGGCTTTGAGTTTCAGCGGGCTGGTGGTTTAAAAAGTTCCTCCTCCTTTGACTGATTCTGTTGTAGGCGTGGGCTCCCCAGTATCAGTTTCGTTTTGTTTCACAAGTCTCTGTGTTCTGGACAAATGTAAATTGAGTATCCAGTTGTTATCAGGTGCTAGGCTTTTGCTTTTTTGTTAGACACTTATCGCTTAGACACTATTTTCGTAAACAAAATTCGGTAGTTTTTCTGATTATTTTGTCTTTTGTATTTGTAAACACGCTCAAATAGGTTAAAATAAACATGTAAAGAGACTACATTAAAAAAAATCAAGCCATACGGACGTAGGTTTGCGAAGAATATGACTTAAGTTTCAACATTTTTCATAAAAAGTATAACGTAATCAACAAAAGTGTATTTTTAAAAAAGAAATTAACTCATAACTAGAAAATGAAAAATGTTCGTTTTTTCAAATATGCAACAAAATCTCTAGAGATTACTGTGTCAATCTCGATGGTGATCTTGCAGTAATATTTTAGTGATCAAGTCATTCTCGGGCATTTTTGCAGTAATCCTTTTTCGGATGGAATATTGTGCTGATGAGAGAATAGGCAGGCTCTTGAAACAGTGTTGTACCACAAAAATCAATTGACATCCAAATGTAACAAATCTTCGTTGTTGAATTTTCTTACTGAATTATATTCAACCGTTTACCTTGAGCCGGCTAAGCAAACACTTTGACTAAAATCCAAACAGGTCGCTTAAGCCCATATATGTATCAACCCATTCATATATTAAGCTCAGTATAATATCGGGTATTCTTGCACCAAGCCGATGTCGAGATCAAATCAAGTACGAATCCGACCTTCTTGATTGGATCCCAATGTGGGATCAAGACGAGTTCGAGCAAGATAAATTTACTGCCAGCTGTTTTTAAAATATACCATTTTATGACGAGCTTAAATCGAGCTCACCCGAGATAAAGACGGAATCAACATTAGATTTTCGGGAGTGAAAAGCACTTTGCAAGTCAATCCTTACGTGTTTGTTTGAGAAAATTTGGAATCGGCCGACCTCTGACATCGTTTGTAATAGATTTGTCTAAAGTGCTTAAGTAACCATGTGGTCACAAAAAGGGATTGAAAAACAACATTCACAAATACATAAGTTCGAAAGACTTAAGTGAAGCATAAAGGTATGAATTCAATATAATATCCAGTAAGACGAGATTGAATCTTTAAGCCCAAGCCAGGCTCAGAATAAAAATGAAGACTCATATGGCGACCGAAACGCGTAGAAGGATATTTTAAAATAATATGAAGTAAAAAGGATAGTTTTTAATGATCCTTAGTATATTTTCGGTATCCGTTTGGACTGGACTTCTTTTTTGGGATCCATCGGATATTTTCGAAGACGATTTATTTTCGCTTAAAAAGGATATATCAAAAAATTTTATCTGTAAATTGCAGTTCATACTTTCTTCATTTTTAAAAGATATAAGTTCGTGATCGATCTGCGAAGAATGGCCGATTTGCATGCAAATTTAAATTTTTTGTGATTTTCATGAGCACCAGTTAGTTTTTAAGGTAAAATGCACCCAAATATGGGACATTCTTTTATAAACCGAAAAGTTAAAAAATTTTTTTAATTTTCATTTTAATAAAAAAAAATCCGAAATTAGATCTCGACATGCCCACCAGAACGTAATTTGCGGTTTTGCACAAACTTTTTTTGTTAATTTTATAAACAATTTCAAAAAACGTCAAAAACGGAAAAATGGAAAAAAGGGTTTTTTAAAAACGGGATTTCTCAGGTTTGGTTTATTGGACAGCTTCAAGTTGATATTGGTGAAAAGTATTATACTGTAGCTACTCAAATTATAATTTTATAGATTTTTAAATTATTTAATAATATTAAGTAATTGTTGCTAAATATTATTTATAATTTTTTCTCAGTGTTAAACACCATGATATAGCTTTTAAGCATAAACAATTTATTGTCCAAAGTAACTTAAATTTTGGTGTTTTCAAAAAGATGGAGACTTTTATGAATTTTAGTTATAAACAAATAAAAAGTTGCCCTTAAAGAAACCTTCGCAATAATTCCCAAAGCTCTGTAGCAACTGAAAGCAATGGAGGACACGTCGTATACTTCGTACTATAACTTGACAAATTAAATTTTTACAAAATAGCCCGTTTCTAGGACATTGGGTCCTGGGCAAATGGAAGAACAAGTCATTTTTTGCATTTTTATGTCCATTTAATGGGTAATCCATCAGAGATATGGAATTTCTAAAGCCAGATTCGGGTTCAGCGTGAATAACTTGTCTAAAAACATTCATTCTTTTACCACTTTAGGTTCTGTGCTGAGAATAAACTAATTTTGAAATCTTGTAAAAATACTTATTCCCCCATTTGCACATTTTGATTTATATTTTCTAACCTAAGCAGCCGATTGTGTTCTACTTATGTTTTATTGAAAGCTTACTTTTATACCAGTATCCGATATAAATTTAAAAATTTTAGGATTTTTGTTTAAAAGATTTAATGGTTTATTTAAGCTTGCGTATTTTAAACCACTTTTCTAGTGGCTACATTTCCAATTGTATTTATTTCTCTACCACTTCTATCTTAAGCTTTACCTTTTCAAGCCACGTCAAACATTTTATAAGTTGAGTTAATCAGCCAACTTCTTACTGGCATCTTGTACAAGTTTCTCTCTTGCTTTCTTGCAAAGCTTAAAAGTAGCTTAAAAAAATTAATCATCATCAGAGCCACAAAATGTCGGCCCCTTGTTCACTTTCAGCTCGTAAGTTTTGCACCCTTGAGCCGTTTTGGCCACTTTAATTAAAATGCACATCAAGCGCAAAATTTTTAGAAGAGTTTGAATATACATTTTTTGTACTTTTTTCTACAGGTTTTCCAGAGTATTTTTCCACACTTTTTCTAGTGCTTGGGCTGGACGGGGGCGGACAAATGGAAAAAGTTTTTCAATTTTGCTTGACGATAAGTGAACGTATGAAATATGACATTAAAAAAAAACGAGCAATTCGGCTAGCATAATAAATTTGTAATTAAAGTTAAATGACAGAAAAGTATAAAAAAGAGTCAAAATAAAATAAGGAGAAAAGCTTTTAATATCCAAATAAACATAAAAAGTTTCACATTTTGCGAGCATTTTATTGAGTGGACTTGGAAGTGACAAAGTTATTATGGCACTCAACAAAATTTATGACATGCGATAAATTTAACAAGTCAGGGGAATACCTACAAAAGTAGCCAAAATGACATGCACAAAGTGGAAGGAGGAGAGAGAGAGAGTGGGGAGATGAGGAACGACTCTAGCACTTACAACTGATGAACGAAGGACCAGCGGCTGTTGAGGCTGCTGCAGAGGCAGCTGACCCGGTCAGCGATGATGACGTCATCAATGACTGACCATGTCCATAACCTAGTGAATGGGCGGATGGGTGGTGGTGTTGTTGTATTGGATGTTGATGTTGATGTACAGGGGGCGTGGCAGGCACTTGTTGGATCGACGACGCCTGAGTTGGCCTATGCAGATGATGCAGGCCAATCACATTGACACCGTTCACATTGCCTTACATACGAACGCACATACAATACATTGAAACCAATACAACACATACAGATACAGTAGACATACATTAAATATTTATATATATACGAGACACACATATATACATACACACATAGAGAAAGAACAAAAACAAAACAACAAACAAATTCCACCGACCGAAAATTCGAGGAAATTTCCATTTTCAAAAAAGAAATACACCGATATATAAATATGCACAAACAAAATGGTGAGCGTGAGCTTTCATTAATCAATTTATTCTCGTTGCGGTTCTTTTCATTCAATAAACAATTTACTGAAGCTGGTTGAGAAATAAAAATGGTTGTTTAATTAAATCCCCAATAAAATAAACAAGGAATCAAATTAAGTTAATAAATAAAGCGACTGAAAATTGGGCATACAACAATTTTATGTTGCACAAAATGTAAGGGTCCAATATGGAAAAAAGAGTTCTTTTATAAAGATTAAATAAATTTACAAATTAAAAAAATAGTTGGTAAGGTATTTTTTATGAAAGCAACATTTTAAAAATGCTGAATTGCTGAATAACCTGGTTCGGTTCGGTTTGGTTCATATAATAAACCGTAAGCGCCTTGCAAAACGCAATGTTTTAGGAGTTTTTATGGTTCATTTTCAGTATTCACATCATCTGGTTTCAAAACTAGATTCAATATCACATGTCAGAAGCGAACGAACAGTCTACGCATTGGACTTTTATTAAAGCATATGGCTAAGCTTATTTTTATGTACCCTTTTTGAAAATAGAAAGAATTGTACAGTCAGGTATTGAACAGTCAAACATGTCTCTCCGTCATACTTATTTGGTTTTAACGTGACCAAATATTGAAACTTTAAAATGGTAAATTAACTCCCGCGTTTTAGCTCAAACTCTTTCTTTTTCTATCTCTGTCAGCAGCGCTGTCTCAGACCCTTGCAAAATCTCATACGAGGTGATTCTTGATTAAGCCTTGTAATCAGACAAACTAAATTGATTCTGACTCCATATAACAAACGGGTTGTCGGAAAGATTTCGTTAAATTCCCAGGAATTTCCCTCGGCAGAAACAGCTGATTCAGTTCGGAGGGGGAAAGCTTAGTATACACCTCAACAGTTGCGTTAACTGCCAAAATCATCGATTGGAGCAATTTGAAAGTAGCAGAAAGATTTTGCATTGCCCTTGACTTCTGCATTCCATATATCCTCCAAATATTCCTGAATAGTAAAAAAAAACAATTAACCATTAACATAACATTAAACAATTCTAATGCAAGTAAATTAGAGGCGACAGTGCAGTGTGACCGTTTCACATTTGGTGGTATTTTGCTGTGAAAGCGTGGTGTTTTGACTTTGAACAGTCACACTGGACCGTACGCTAACTCCTAAATGAGGGAAGAAGAAGCAGAAGTTACAACTTCGCCTCTTGAACTTTTTGCATGTACGGAGGTGCGAAGTTGAATGTTTCACTTAACAGACAATGTTGCACTTAACAGCACATTTGTGGAGACTATGTAAATTGGCTGTGGGCCTTATTATGCTTTGAGCAACAGACGCAGCATTCAGAATGCACCATGTAACTTCACTCTGCTTCTACCTGCACCGACCAGCTGAAGTGCTTTTAGCTCAAGTAAATTGAAATAATTTGAAAATAGTGTGACCTACCGCCAACTAAATTAAAAATACCAAATATTGAAAATTTTTGGCTGAATTTTTTTAAAAGTCTGGTAACACTACTCTTACGTTCCATGGCAACGAAACATAAGGGGAAGTTAGCTAAATTACGAACTTCGGATGTCCGTATGGGGCTTTAGCTGTGAATTCCGCTAACGGACGGCTCAGTTTGTCTGAGTACTAGGCCTTAATCTTTATTGAGCCGAACAAGCACACATCCGCATAAAATAAAATTTGTGTATACAAATTTGATCGGTTGAGCGCAAACCAAGTTTACTCGTGTGTTGTTTAATGTATGAACGTTTTGCAATCACTCGAAGCCGTTCTCTGCTACTAAAAGACCCAAATTAAACCAGCTGATAGGAGCAAAGCCAGCTTAAGTCATTCACATATCTAAATATCTATACATAATCAGCACGATACCAAGATTTTTAGTCGAAACTTTAAATAATTTTACAACACTTCAATGCCCTTAACCCTTTAACATTTTACGACCAAAGCATACATTAGGGCATCAAAAAGTGGTAATTGTTTTCTTATGTGTTTTGCTGCTGTGTCGTAAACTTTTTAAGCTTACCATTTACCTTTTTACGAGGACTAGCAAATTAAACAAAAAATAACCTAACCCAAAAATATAATCAAAAATTACTAAAAATTAAAAAGCAGAATAAAGGAAGAACATAGAGGGAGAACCTTTAATACTTTCAGTTCTGTTTCTCTTATAATTTCTCATAAGTCGTTCGCCCACCACATTTTTGGACATGAGATGTCAAAAGGTGCTTGTCAGGCACCAGCATAGTTCGCAAGTATGTACGCGTCATTTTTTTCTTTATTGTGGACTTGCTCTGTTCATGAAATACAAATTTTTTTCACTTAAGGGAGTATTCTGGTCTAGAATTTGTACATTGTACATATATTTGAGTACACACAGAGAGCAATGTTTTCTGCGAATATTGGTGTCTTAACTACATTTTAATTCATATCTTGCTCGACATAATCAAATCTTTCTTAATTGAGTTATGGATTAAGCTGTAGGTTTAGCTACCGAAGAAATGAAAATGCAAAAAAAAAATCATATGTCAAAACATTCCTATTAACTATTATTTAAATCGACTTTCGGGTATAGCACTAAAAACTTTTCTATCAAAAATTCTAGTAGAAATAGGTAATGTTATGTTTTTTTATTTTTGTAAGCTTGCAAAATAATTTCGTAACATACATATTTTTTGAAACACGAGCCAGCAAGGCTTATATTATTTATCTGCCTGAAAAACTTTGATCAAACAAATTACTTAAAATTTAGTTTCCTTTGAAGAACTAATTCTTGTTTCGTTTCTATTTTGTCAACCTTAACTATTTGCAGATAATTTCATTTCACATAATATATTTATGCAACATTTCATTGGCATTTATAGGCTTTCCTTTGCCCTGCAAATTTTGTGCTTTTAAATGACAAATGTTTAAATAGAGTCTTAAGTCTTTGTGAAGTCTAATTATGTGAACTCGTTTGAGTCAAGGATTAAATTTGATACATTTACATTCAACTTAAATCACAGTGTGTTTGCTCTGGACTGATATGTGTGATGTGTCTTTAATGCTCGGCAAAATGGAAATTTCCACAAAGACCCTTAAGGTATTTAACTCAGGGTGGGTGGGGGTAGTAGGATGAAGGGTGCATAAATAATAAAATAATTAAACAAGAAATTGAATGAAATTAGTTTGGCCTCAAGGGGAGAGCAAGAAGCAGCTCAGCATGTGGTATAAAATAGATGTACGAGTATATATATCCGTGTGAGTGTGTGTGACCTGTTTTGTGTATTAGTGTGTGCGTGTAGGTTGAGGCTGCTCTTTAAACATCTGCACGCAAAAAAGCCAACAGCAACAACATTAACGAAAATGAAAAATACAACAACAATTTACCACAAATTATAACATTAACAAAGAGTGAGAGAGCACTGTGAGGTTAGGGGGGTCAGCTCACCAATTTTAGCCCCACCAAATGCATCCTTGAACATGGGCGTGGTGGCCGAAGGTTGACCTCCGCCCGAATGGTGTCCAGCCACCAAACCCGGCACTGTGGGTGGCGTCTGTTTAATGGCGTTCGTTCGACCACGATGCGGTGCCGGTGGTTCACGCTTACGACGCGGCTGCTCCACAGGCAAAACACGTCTCCGTTTCTTGGGCAGCTTGGAACGGGCCTGCAATCGTATATAAAATAAATAAGAAACAATAGTGGTAGACCGATACACAGAGAGAAAAACTTATAAATAAAGTCAAGAACCTCAGGGTAATAAGTATATGTAAAATGCTCCGCTTAATTTTTGGTGAGAAGGAAGCCTTTAATTTTCCCTGCTATTTTAACCATGCTTTTAAAGGCAATCTTGCTATCAACAGTATTGCTCAAAACAATAGTGAAGAGCTTAACTCTCCTAAGAGCAGTCACAGTAATGAACGATTTACTTAGTTTTTAGATTCATTATGCAAGAATCCGAAATCTTATACGTCGGTGCCACAGAAATATCTTGAAATTTTGCCGACGGTTTTTTCTCAAATCAATCTCTCAAAAAAATTGTCTGTGCCACAGAACTTTAAGAGATTTCATTTTCTAACTAGAAAATCTAGTAAGAACACCAGATGATCCGAATTGAAGTTCCATCTCTAAAAACAGGGCTGAATCTCTCGCCAAAAAAATTTTTTTTCCAATGTTACCATTGACAAAAGGAACTACTGAGAAAAGAGCTTTTCTAAATCTACCAATAAATTACGGGAGGTTTAAAACCAACCAAATGAAATTTCTGTGGCACCTAAGAATTGGAATTGGGTTGGAATAGGTTTCTGTGGCACCACCGATAAAGAATATATACATAGGTGATGAAATTCAAAATTACATTAAGTTTCTTGTCGAAAATGTATCTAGAATTTTGGAAAATACATGGTTCTTTCCATATTTTAGAAAAAACGGAGAACACGGCTGTTAAGCGATAATATTGATAACCTTATATTTTAAAAGAAAAATATAAAACTGTTTTGAATGAAAGATAAATTTAACCTTTTTATTTTTAAGTGTTAATGTTTGAATAAATTGCACCCTATTTACATAACTGCGTTGTATTTTGCCAAATCAATTTTTAGTAGATGCGCGCGAACGTTCAAAAATTATCTTGCGTGAAACGTGGGAACAGAGATTTATATTTCGTGAATCGATCATGACATGAGTGAAAATTCGCTCACGCGCGCACCTCTAATACATACATTAAGGAAAAAAGTATGCATGTTTTTATTTCTCTCCTCTTCAATAGTAACGGTACATTGGTTTTTGGTTTACAAAAGTCTGTTGTTGTAATCAGGGCTGCAAACCGGTTCGGAGTTGAACCGCTCCGGAGTCGGAGACTCCGAACCGATCCTGAACCGGAGCAGAAAAAAAATGTACGCCCGAACCTGAACCTGGACCGGAGCGAAGAAAAAGTTGAAAAGGGTTCGGTTCAAAAAGTGTTATTTCAATAATAATTACAAAAAACGCAGCGCCTTATGAAAATTCACAGCTCAAAATTAAAAACATTTTTACCACCAACAATTAAAATTAAACAAATTAAATTATAATATTATTATGAAATGCAATCGTTCAAATTATATCTTCAGAGTTGCCATCAAATTAAAATTATTGATCACATGCGAAATTAACTCGATTTTGTATAAAATTATCACTTTTTAATAAACTGACTACCCTTTGACCAACCAGATGGACGACTATCGATTGAGAAATGCCTATCGAACTGTTCGGAGCATCCGCAATGTTAAATTCAAAACACGAATTTTTAATTTTTCTTAGAAACCGGAAGTGTTCGCAAAATTTATTATTTAAAAATAAAATGAATTCCGTGTGTAATGTTTTGGGATACTAAAACATCTTAAATTGACCAAAGAATTGTAATTTAAATTCATTTCGTGGGTAGCTTTTATTTTTTTATGCCAAATTTGCAATATACTTTTTATTTCACTAGCAAAAACGCAAAAAAAATTTTGAATCCGAAAAAGTTTTTCGTTTTACTTTCACCAGAACAGGAATCAATTCCACATTCCAAAAACTTTTGTGGAAGTCGAATTGAGAACAAGGCCGACTACCTTTTTTCTAGCACCTATAAATGTTAATGTTTTTTTTTTTACATAAATACGTAAATGCAAATATGCAGGTTCTTGTATTGATGTTTTAAGGTTTGAATGTTCGTACATATTTAGAAAGTTCTTTTAAAAACGTTCTCACACTTTAACTTCAATTCCAATTCTTACACCTTTTTATTGGACTAAGAAACTTATTATGTTGTCCTTTAAACAAAAACTGCTTGCAAAGAGACAAATTGCTAAATTGTATAATCGTCAAAAGGAACTAATTAATAAAATCATCAATGGTTCTTTCCCAAGTTCACATTCTTATAAACAAGAATTGGAATCTTTAGCTTAGGATCTAGAAATAGAGAATTCTGACAAATACATAATCAACGATTTCTAAACTTCTTTTGAAGGAATTCAAAGATTGAATTGTAAAGAACTAAAAAAGTCGCATATTTCGAATTTTGTCGAATTTTTTTATGGTCAGTTAAATTGTTTTATCCATAAACTACTTAAACAAAGCTCGAATATTATATTCAAAAGACCTTCAATTGAATAAGGTTGATCCGATTTATTTTCATGTTCTTTCAATTAGCAAAAGCCTAAATTATTCCTGAACACCGATTCGAACCCGAACCTAGGTTCACTTACCTTCTGAACCCGCTCCGTGAACCCGAACCCGAGAAGTTTAGCGGGTTCGAACCCCGGAGTGAACCTCTTCCGATTTCAGAGGGGTTTGCAGCCCTGGTTGTAATCATTTTAAGAGTGCATAAGGCTGCCTTCACACTGTTCGACACATGAGACATGATAGTCTAGTAGTCCTGCTTTTTGTAAGGTTTTAAGTTTGAAGAGCTTGTCAAATTCATAGAATTTTATAGGGAAATGCAGGCCTACTACAATATCATGGGTCATGTGTCGAACAGTGTGAAGGCAGCCTAAGCAAAATTCACTTTGGTCATTATTTTTAGTACCGTTATCTCACACTTGCGTGCCGTGATTTGATTTTCGTAGGAAATAAGTATATGTGCAAACAGAAATTAGTGTGCATTCGACGGATAACATGGATAACATGGATGATTTTTGATTAATTTAGTAAGTAGAAATAAAAAAATGTTCCAGGATTAAAAGACAGTAAAGACAGTAAAAGTGTCTCGACACAGAAAAATCCAAACTCTTATGACAGGTCCTGGAAGGAAATTAAGCACCTCGCTCCAAGCCAGCACTTGATTTGTATCGACATTAAACGTCATTTGGAGTCCAGTGTCAGTAGGAGGCGGGTTTATCAAAATTTTACTGGAAAATAAGTAGATTAAATATAGTTCCTAGGTGTCTGTACTGAGCCACTACTTCTCCGTCTTGGTGCTAGTTTGGAAATTGCAGGCAGGCATACATTTTGGACCGAAGTTTTCCTAATGTTATATATTATATAAGGATCAATAAAAGTCCAATCTAGATGGTCCTGATGGTTATCATAAATATTGGCGTAACTTAAGACAACCAAGAAGAACTCGCCATTATTTGTACTATTTTAATACAAACATATTTGTAGATTTATATATAATTGCAGGACTGTGAATTGATAGAATTGGCAGGCAACCTTTGGAAGATAGATTCACATTAACTTGACTTAATTGGTGTGGTTAAAACTACATTTTAAATCACAAACGTCAATGCACAAATACTTAATTCCCTGAGGAACATTGGATCACATTCATTTTACTTTAAAAGTACCCCTTTGTTCTCTCTGTGTAGCATTTTCATATTCCACTTACCTGTGTGTGCGAATAAAACATGGAGAAATTGCTAACAATAACAGGTACGGGTAATGCTATGGTCAGGACACCAGCCAAAGCACACAAAGCTCCAACAAACATGCCCGGATATGTTTTGGGCGCCACATCGCCATAGCCCACGGTGGTCATTGTCACAATGGCCCACCAGAGACCCAGTGGAATGCTCTTGAATTGGTTGTCGGGATTGTCTTGCAGCTTCTCGGCATAGTACGCCAGACTGGCAAAAAACACTATACCCAACACCAGGAAGAACACCAGTAAAGTCAATTCCTTGGCCGACGCCTTGAAGGTGTGTATCAGGATACGCAAACCGGGTGAATGGCGGGTCAACTTGAACAAACGCATAATCCTGACTATAGAGAAGGCCTCCAACAAGCCCGTGTATTCGCCCATGCGTTGCATGACATCCGTATAGAAGCTCAAGGTGGCGGTAAAGTCTATGATATTGACGGGCGACTTGATAAACTGCCACAAATTGGGCGAGACCTGAAATTTAAAGCATATATCATCTCGGGATTTTTCTCCTCCCCGTTTTTACTCACAATCAGCCTGATGACCACCTCAATGAAGAACCACACATTGCAGACCAATTCCACATAGAAGAAGGCCTCATGAGGCTGACCATAGGTCTCGATCCAACCATGTCGCCCTTTGTTGTCATCGTTGCCTCCCAGATTTTCTTCGAAAAACTCGTTGAATGCACTGTCATTCGTGTCTCTTTTCAGGCGTTGACGTTGATTGTTACTCTTCATGCTGGCTATGGGCGTGGCCTGGGCGGTTGTGAAATTGCCCCTGCTGTAGCTCGTGTAGTTCGTGACACGAAATGTGGGCCCAATACTACCGCTAGGTGGCTTTATACTGTGCTGATGATATTGGTGCGTGTGCTGAGGCATGCCGTGATAAAAACCAGGCGGTGCAGCTCCACCAGCGGTTTGATAGCTGGTGGGCAGATCCACACGAAAACCAGGATGCGTTTTCAGGCAGAATGATATCACAGAAACAAATATGAAAAATACCGACATGCCAGCCACAATCTGTTGGCGAAATAGAGTTTTATTAGCTATTCATCTATTAGTATTGTATAAAGTACCTTAGCTCCCGTTGAACTGGAGGGCTCATCGAACATGGCCCAGATTTTCGGTTTCAGACGTTGCCAGCAATTAAGCTCACCGTTGCTTAAAGCCTCCTCAAAGCCAAATAGTCGTGCTATTTGCTCTTCAGTGGGCTTCTCATTTTCAATATCTAGCTTATCTAATATGGCTAAGGTGTTCTTTGGGGGAGATGATGAAAGGCGACAAATGAAAGATATAATGAGGTAAGCATTATGTTATGGTAAAGATACTCACTTGCGTATCGCGATGTATGCTATAAGTTGACCAACAGCAGGGTTCCACCTGATTGGAATCGAGTCCCCAGAACTCCAACTCCTCCTCAAAAAGGGGGCCGCAAACATCTGTGGGATAATGCAGCTTGCCAGTTCTGCAAACAAAAATGCAAATATTTAAAGGCTGCATTAGTTAGAGTTAGAGACCAAGTCATATATGTTCAAATATATATATCGATCTTTTTTTGTGATATTGAAAAAGTATAATTTCGATATTAAAATTTCGTGGCAAAAAACATTGTCAACATTTTCAATATCTATACTATTTTGTAGAAAAAAATTTTAGAGTAAGGGGCTATATCCGCAAATGACAGCCAAAGAAAGTGGCATGGTTTATTTTTTTTTTTCCAGGGCTGCAAACCTCCTAAAAATCGGAAGTGGTTCACTCCGGGGTTCGAACCCCCTAAAATGTTTGGGTTCGGGTTCACGGAGCGGGTTCAGAAGGTCGCTGAACCAAGGTTCAGGTTCGAACCGGGGTTCAGGAATAATTTTGTTTTATCACTAATTCGGACAACATTAAATTGGAAATTTCTTCAAAATTTTAATCATTAAGGGCGCGCGCACACATGTGGCTGAATGATGAACTGACGGCAGAAATTAAGGCTGACCTTGACAAATACACGCACTGGTTTGATCTTTAAAATTCAGTTGTAAGCTCAGCATTGCGGAATCAATCAAGCATGTTTGTTTATTTCGGCGTGCTGCCCTACTTAAATATCATGTTCAGTTATCAGTTTATCTTTCAGTTGCAAGTGTGCGCGCCCAAATGGAAGTTAAGAGTCTTTTCTATATAATATTAGAGTATTTCAGTAAACTTTTATTAATACTGGCTCTTTGGCTGGAAACTTGTGCCTCAGGAAGAGCTAATACATAAGAAATTTGAAACAATCTTTAAATTCCGAGAACAAAATCAATGAAGTCATTCACCGGTTTGATATTTGTCACATCATCATTATTTTCTTGCTACGAAAGATTCAGTTTCATCGGAAGATGAACATGGTGCAGAATCATTGATGTTTTTATTTATTAGTTCCTTTTGTCGATTGTACAATTCAGCAATACGATTATTTGGAAGCTATTTTTGTTCTAAGTCAAAAATATGTGGTTTTTTTGGATTCCAAAATTCAGTTGTAGTTATCGAGCTTGAATTTAAAATGTGAGAACGGTTTTCTAAGCACTTTCTAAATATGTAAGAATATTTTAACTTAACCTGTATGAGTGCATTAACGTGTATTTGAAATTTATAGATACTAGAAAAAATGTAGTAGAAACACATTTTTGAACCGAACCCTTTTTGAGTTTTTTTTTACTCCGGTTCGGGTTCAGGTTCGGACAGAAAAATTTGTTCTGCTCCGGTTCAGGTTCGGTTCGGGCTTCCCAAAAATGACGGAGACTCCGACTCCGGAGCGGTTCAACTCCGTACCGGTTTGCAGCCCTTCCAGAAATACCTAGAAATTTTCGTAAAAACGATTTGATTTAAAACTAAACTAGGAATACTTTATATGTGAAATGATAAGAATAAGCTCGGCATCTAGATTCTAGGTCGGTCAAACCGTACGCATTAAATTAACTTGGCCTGGAGCAGAGTCAGTTTCAAATCGCTCAACTTTTGTCATCTAATCTAGTGGCCGAGCATATTTGTAGCACTCTCCATGTAAAGGCAAGCAGCTTAAATTCGAACTGGAAGCGTTTATACCAAAATATCTAGAGATTTCTAAAAGACACCTGTATATGTATAATATTTTTTTTCTTTCTGAAACTTATTGCGGAAACTAATGCATGAATCTATATTAATGGGATTGTGGAAAGATAATAAACTTGAATAGAAAACATATTTGTATGTATGTATAAAACGTAGAGTTAAAATTTTTTGCGTTTGGGTAATATGGAGCACAATAATAAACCTCACCAATAAACCTTCCTAATACCCTGTACAGGTTAACACTGATCATTAGACTGGGCCTTCTGAGAATGAAATTTTAAAGATCACGGTCTAACCTTTTATTTAAAACTATTTCGAATTCCACATTTGCTTTTTTAAGTATCAACTTAGCCAATCCTTTATTTATCCTTTATTTTTGATCAGCAACAACAACTGAGCCGTATGGAACGCGTCGTTTGTCATATTTAAAAAAAAAAGTAGTTGCCTTTTGCCTTTCTAATGATGACAGCGATTGAAATGTACTTATGATTTTGTTGTACAAAATTGTTTTTGGGGATCTAGGCGTACGTGTCATTATTTTAAACTAAACTTTTAGACCCTGCTCATGTCGATTTAAAATTAAAATACAATTTTTTGGTTTCTGTCTTTGGGAAGGCTTAGGAGTACTTTGTTTTCATTAGAAGTAGGGTAAGCAGTTACAAGCTAGGCCGACTCAAAAAGCGTTAAGCTTTTCACTACAAAATTAGTAAGCTATGTGTAGGTAAGCCGTAAGGGTGAATTAAGCACACCCACAAAAGTACTAACAAGATGACGACAATAAAACAAACTCCACCCCTTTAACCTTTAGTCCTTCGCTCCGAATGATTTTGTTCCTCTGATAATCACAGTTTCATAAAAATAACATGCCATATCTTCTACTATTTGTACGTTGTGGAATATCGAACACGAACCTTCTTCATTAGACTTATTGTTTAGAGCAGGTCTGCAAGCCCGTTTTTTATTCTATATTGTTATATTCTAAAAGTCAAAATGAAAAGAAATTTAATAATTACATTCCCACTGCGCTGCTTAGCTTTTTGATCTCATCTTTAACACATTCCCTTCCACCATTATCCTATGAAACCCATTCCTTCATTCATCTCATTCATTAACTTCATTGCTGTCCTGGTCAGAGCAATTAAATCATAAATAATGCACTTCTCCTCCAACCGAATTTATGAACTTGTCTAACCCATGAACCATGCCAAACATCTGTTCAAATATATTGCAGCCAAAATGGGCTAACGTAAGAGTAAGTAAGAGTTTGTGAATGCGATGAAATTGCTTCTCCTATCACTACCAAATTTATGTGGAATAATTATACAAAACGTAAAGAGACGGACATGGTTAGGGCCACCACCAGACCCTTTGCCAAATTCACAATGCTGCTGACTTGCCCCATTGTTCATGTTCACCAACTATTTGGCCTGCTGCTGCATGTGCAACCATTATATATATTTTTTTTTTTTTGATTTTGTTTCATTTTTGTGTCGTGTGCAAATTGCAGCAAATGGTGGGCAGGGAATGGATGGGGTGGTGTCCTTGTCTGCAGTTGCTGCCAACTTGTAATGCCATATCTGCCAGTGGACAGCCTCTTGCCTGGTTTTATTTTAAACTCGGCCCCCGGCCATCTGTTTCACGTGTGCATATCCTGAATGTCCTTTTATTTTTCGGTTGCTGGCTGAATATTTTATGCAACTTTTTCTCGCTGCCGTTGATGCTGCCCCCAAATGTGGACAGAGCATGATCTGTTTTGGCTCCCTGAGCCGAGGCGTAAGCGCTATGAAGGGTTTCATTATGATGGCTTTAGTTTCAACATGTGAATGGATCAGGTGTGTGTGTTTCGCCAGCAATTTGCAGGGGCATTTTGTAAAAAAAATTGGGTTCTTATGCTATCCGCCATTTGTTGTCAATTAGCAGGGATGTATTAGTCCATCCAAAATTTAATAAAAAATTTGTTCTTCGAGAACCCCAAAACGACTTTGGTCACAAAAAAGTAAAAAAAAAATACCCTCTGGAGTGCGTTTGTCACGGCTGAATATCTCCGTAAATTTTCGGTTCCTCAGTGTGTGTGTGTTCTCCTATGTCTCGGCGTTTTGAAAAAAAAAAATTCTCTAAAATTGTGTTGAAACAGATAACCTGAAAACAAAAAAGTTTTTCTCACTAAGACTTTTTTGCAGACCTATCTATTGTATGGCAGCTTTAATATATGGTGTTCGGTTTTTTGATTAACTTTGATAAAATTGTTGTGAAATCATAGAATACTTATAAATACAAGGGTTGGGAGCGATAACATTGAAAACAAAAAAATTTTTCTAACTAAAACTACTTTTCAACCGATCGTTCCTAGGGCAGCTATATGCTATAGTCATCCGATCAAGCCGGTTCCAACAAATGTGCAAAGTATTTTTACCAAAAGACTTCGTGCAAAGTTTGGTATCGATAGCTTTAAAACTGACGTAGGAGATAGCATAGAAACAGACGGACGGACAGACGGACGGACAGGCGGACGGACAGACGGACACGGCTATATCAACTCAGTTCGTCAAGCTGATCAAGAATATATATACTTTATGTGGTCGGAGATGCTTCCTTCTATGCGTTACAAACATCCGGAAAATTTCAATATACCCTTTCCAAGGGTATCAAAATTGTGCTAACGGGGCATACTTACACATAGATACAAAAATCAATCTAAAACAAAGATGGAAATTTTTTTTTTTTTCAAGAAGTTCGCAAAATATTGATATACCTTGAAACAAAGTTCGAAATCTCAAAACAAAATTTATTTTTTTTTTTTTTTTTTTTTTTTTTTACTTTTTTTTTAAATTTCAGCTGAAAAGCTATATAAAATTATTTTGTTAAAATAACACAAAACTGGGACTCAAACTCAAGACATCGCCATTCTAAGGCACAGTCAAAAACATTTGTACAGTCAAGATTTTTGCAAGTTGAAAGCTAATAAGAAATATACAAAAAAAAATAGAGGGAAGCTAACTTCGGCTCGACCGAAGTTTATATACCCTTGGAGCTTGATATATGACTGCCAGTTTGTTATATGGCATCTGTTCAATAAACTGATGCGATTTTGATCAAACTCGCCGACATTGTGTTGAAACACATAATATTCATAGCTGGAAAGTATAAACAAGCTACTATTGAAGACAATAAAGGTGTTCTCACAAAAACTACTTTTTCTGCCTATCGTTCCTCTGGGAGCTATATGCTATAGTCATCCGATTTGGATGAAACTTGACAAAATGGTCTGGTAGCATATAATATTGATCAGTAACAAGTTTGGGAGCGATAGCATTGAAAACAAAAAAGAATTCTTACTAAAACTTCTTTTTCAACCGATCATTCCTATGGCAGCTATATGCTATAGTCATCCGATCCGGCTGGTTTCGACAAATGTACAGCGTATTTGCACCAAAGGACTTCGTGCAAAGTTTGGTAAAGGTAGCTCTTAAACTGATGGAGGAGATAGCATAGAAACAGACGGACGGACTGACAGACGGACGGACAGACGGACATGGATATATCAACTAGGCTTGTCATGGTGATCAAGAATATATATACTTTATGTGGTCGGAAATGCATCCTTCTGTGCATTACAAACATCTGGACAATTTTAACATACCATCTCCAAGGGTATAAAAACTGTACACATTTAAATGAATATTTCTTCCAGTGTGATCTTTAGAACACGACATGCAATTTTTTTTTATAGAAAGCTTGGTCGATTTTTTGAGATTTGGCAAAAAACATGGGCACCAGATTTTCAATGATACAAAGGGTGCTGCAAAGGAGTAATATATAATATAAAAAAAAAAGAGAAAGAGAAAGTTTGCTTGTTTCCGCCAGTTCTGATACATTTGAAATAGCTTCTCTCACAGTTAGCGACTTTGACCAAACTTCGCAGATCAGCTTAAAAACATTCAATATTACCCATGACCGTGTTTGAGAGCGGTAATATTGAGAACAAAACAGTTTTTCTCACTAAAACCCATTTTCCGAACGAACATTTCTATGGCAGCTACAAGAAGAGTCATCTGATCCGGATATTTGGAACGGATGGAAAAAATTGAAAATAAACTTGATCTGCAAGCAAAAAGGTGATTTTTAAAGAGCTATAGGAAAGTTTAAAATAAAGAAAAACACATTAAATTCAGAAAAATACATGAAATCTTTATTTGAATCGATAGTACGGTCCATATAATTTAATGTTTGAATTTTATTTCATGCAAACGTTGACCGTGACTGCGCCTCAAATGGTCCATCCGCTTAGTCCAATTTTGTCATACTCTTTCCAACATCTCGGCCGGTATCTCACAAATAAAAGCTTCAATGTTGTCTTCCAATGCGTCGATTGAAGCGGGCTTCTCTATATATACATGAGCTTTAACATAGCTCCACAAAAAATAGTCTAAAGGCGTTAAATCGCACGATCTAGGCGGCCAATTAACCGGTCCCGAACGTGAAATAAAATGTTCACCGAACTCGCCTCTCAATAAGTCCATTGTTGCGCGTGCCAACCACATGTCATTCAAGTCAAGCTCTTGCATTTTGGGCAAAAAAAGTTGGATATTATATCACGGTAGTGCTCACCATTCACAGTTACGTTACGATTCGCTTCATCTTTGAAGAAGTACGGTCCAATGATGCCACCAGCCCATAAACCGCACCAAACTGTTACTTTTTCTGGATGCATTGGTAGCTCTTGCAATGCTTCTGGCTCATATTCACTCCAAAATCGACAATTCTGCTTATTTACGTACCCATTGAGCCAAAAATGAGCTTCGTCGCTGAACACAATTTTTCGGTAAAAAAGTGGATCTTCGGCCAACTTTCCAAGCGCCCATTCACCAAGAATTCAACGTTGCGGTTCTTGCACCAGCTGTATTTTGAAAGGCTTCACACCTAAATCCTTCCGCAAAATTTTCTACGTTGTTGAGCAACAGAGGTCCAATTGCTGCGAACGGCGACGAATCGATAATTAATAATCATCATTAACACTGGCCGATACAGCTGCGATATTTCCATCAGTTCGCAGTCTACGTAAGCGTGTTGGTGGTTTAATGTAGCCCGAATAGCCGCTTCAGTGGGTCGATTAAACTGACCATAAAATGGAAGAAGCGCGCGATAAACTTTCTTAACAGAGCAAGCATTTTGATAATAAAATTCAATAATTTGCAAGTGTTGTTCGTTTGTAAGACGATTCATGGTTAAATTATAGACCAAACTAAAGATGTTTGACAGTGAAACAAACACGCGCTGTTTAAACCAGTGTTGCCAAAAAGATAATAGCTAAAAAATCACCCTTTATAAGAAGTTTATGTCCCATACATGTGAAACCTCTATCTCTTACCATCTCTCAGATCTGTTTGTTCATACGGACGAACGTCCAGATGAACATGGCAATATCGACTCGACTGTTGATGCTGATTGATGATTCCTTCTCCATGTTACATACTTTTGCACAAACTTTATATACTCTGTGTACCTTTGGAACAGAGTATAATAAGTTAAATATTCTTCCTAATCCTATTCG
Organism: Lordiphosa stackelbergi; assembly: GCA_018904235.1. Classification (NCBI taxonomy): domain Eukaryota; kingdom Metazoa; phylum Arthropoda; class Insecta; order Diptera; family Drosophilidae; genus Lordiphosa; species Lordiphosa stackelbergi. The sequence goes on from JAEIFU010002773.1 coordinate 32,257, forward strand.
CTTTAAGTCTCGATATAGTTATTTTTTGAAATATCTGACAACACTAATTTAAGTAATGCTTGTCTTGAAGTAAGTGCCCGATATAAAAATGTACCTAAACTTTTGTCTGCGAAATTGACCACCAAATGCGTATCATTTAGTCGAACCTCCGACAAATTCATCTTGTTCAACTCACAATCTGGTTTAATTTAAAAATACGCATTGCAGTTATTGTCATAACATTTCACGTAAACCGTTGATTGAATTCTCCGGAAAAATTACACATGCATTGTCTCTGACTTAAACCACTAAAACCAACAGCAAAAAAAAAAAGAAAAATAACTGGAAATAAAATGCCGTGCAAATTATTGACTTAAACGCCGCAGCATGAAATATTTCATGAGCTTCAATTACTTTATGGTGAGTGGCTACTTTTACATTCTCTCTCTCAACTTCCACTTTCAGCGATTGGCTTTTGCACAACAGGCTATATAACGTATGGCCAATATTAATAAATATTAAAGTTGATTTTAAAATAAATCAACGTTTGAGCTTCAGCAACAGTTGAAACATTTAATTTGGGCTTACCAAATAAAATAAAGCCTTGAAAGGTAATTAAACAATTGAAAAAGTTTCAAGTAGACGAAGCAGATTGAAAAATTTAAAGAAAAAAATAATTGTTTGGTAAATTCGAAAGGAAACTTTAAAAATTACTCAATAAACAACAAACAATATGCTTGCAAATTAACTGTTCAGCTACTAAAAGGGCTTCCCCTTATCTATTGCTGAAAGAACCGGAGAGATACAAATTCCATTTTAAATAATATTTAAGTTTTCTTACATCCTACTTCCATTCTATACTAATTGTTTCTTCTAATCGAATCTCAAAATCACGATAAATATCAAGTAAGTATAATATCAAAGGGATATTCCCACCTATTCTGACCTTCCATGGCGATACTCAAACTAACATTTTAATTACACATTCCAAGCGAAAAAAACGCTGCCAGTACCTTGGCATCCATTAATCTCAAACTTTTGAGTTTACAAACTTTATTATTTCGGGTCCAAGCAAGCACGAGACCCGCTCATTAGCACGCTCATTTATCTTGGAGGTGTTCGGGCGTTGTCTGTCGTGATGACTTAAGTTGTTTAAAATTAATGAAAGTTTTGTTCTCCCTACCTAGCGACTGCAGCTGCAAATGAAGAAAACAAAATGTCAGCAGACCAATTTACGCATTCTCAATTTCCTTATTACCCTGTTGCTAGGTATGTGCTAGGAATATTGATTAAAGCAGCTAAAAATCAATATAGCCAAAGGCTTTGGCATAACAGTTTTCCAACTCAATTAACTCTACGGCTACCATCAACCACCACAGCGAATAGCCAACGTGAAAACCGACTTGAAATTATTCATAAAATCTGAAGATTTATACAAATTGTTTAACAAGTAGCTCAAGAGAATCCAATTATAAGCAAGAAAGCGCAGTGATATTGGGTGGTGAGTCCACAAATATTTTGAAAACCATCTAATTAAATAGAAAAATTGTAGGCAAAAAGAGCTGAAATTGGGTATATATTCAAAATTTCAAGAATCTGAATTAAAATTGTTGCCTTCCAATAAAACAGGATTTCTTTTGATCTTCCAAAGGCTTTTCCTTTGCGCATTAGGAAATATTTGATTCAACTGCCATATAAAAATAAGGGAAGACTCGCAGGAACGGTTTTCTATATTAAAAGAAACAAAAAATACTTTGGTTTTTATAAAGGATACAAAAAGAACTCTTGGCCCTGTTCAACGGACACTGGAAAGATTCCGCAGCTGTTTACCAGCAGTTGCCATGGAACAATAAAGATTGATTTACAATTTGCAAAAACTTTTCAACACATTGCATAACTATCAGCTGTCCTGAAAACGGTGCCCATAAGCCAGCAGTGGAAATTACAAAACTAGAAGCTAGTAGTATAATTTCCGCATTTCCGCGGCTGACTATGTAGGAAGAGGCAAGCAGGGGAGACCTCCACTACGATGGGACGACCAGGTGCGGGCACACATTGCCAAGCTTGGTGTGACCAACTGTGCCAGCTCGCACGGAACAGAAGCGATTGGAGAGCATTACTTGCAGAGGCCCAGACCGTCAAACGGTTGTAATGGCGATGGTGTAATCCCTGCACTGTACTTATTCTGTGGAAGTTTGATACAAAAGAAGGAGCAAGTCGTGTTAAAGCTTGACAGCACCAAAGTCTGCTGATGAGAGGACCGAGAGGCCCTTGAAACAGAACTGTACAGACAAACTAGTGCTAAATGAACTTAATCTTCGATGATTTGTGTTGATTATTGAATTATAATCAACTGTTGACCTAGAGCCGACTCTGCAAACATTTTGATTTAAAAAAAATTATCTTTATTTAATTTTTTCTTCAAAAAGTGAGTGAAAAATATTCATTCAACATTCGAACATATAAAAATATATTCGCTTTTTATTTGTCTATTTTCATACAATTAGTTGTGGTGCAGCGGGTAGTGTGTGTGACAGATGGCCGATAGGCCGTGAGTTGGATTCTGCCTCGGAACATCTAATAATAAAGATTTTTGCCAGCAGGTCACTTTTACTCAGTAGCTCACTTGCTAATTGATTTTTTTAGTGAGTGTTCACTCAGTTCAGCTGTGCTTTCTGTTTGTGTTTAATAAATGGCAACACTGTAATCAGGAACATGCTAGGGTGGCAGTATCATTTAAAATCTTTAAGTAAAATTTCAATATCAACTGAACAACTAAAGAAATTAACAACTGACCAGTTTGAGTTTGTTTAAATAATTAAAAAAAAAGATTACGTGAAAGTGTTTGGAGAAATAAACAACCGTTACCCAACACTTCAATTTAATAACTTTACTTTTTCATCCATGTTTACATATAAACTTGCGCTCAGGCATTATCTTTGCTATTTGCATAATAATCAGGACTGCACTATCATATTTTTTCGGACCTCCGATTCGCGGTTTCGAACTAAAACTTTACAATTGCTTATGCTTGAAACTTCAGGGTTCTATGTTTTCAGCTGAAGTTTTGGTTTGAACTTTGGTTCGACGTTCGAAAATCAATTAATTTGTTAAATATACAAAATAGTTTTTCGAATTTCTTAATATTTGTAAAACCATGTTTAACATTGACTTGAGCTGATATTAATTTAGAAAATCCCAAGGCTAAAATATTATTATTTATCGTTTCAGTTTTTAAAAAACATTGGAGAGCGTCAGCATTTTATAGATCTTCTGAAAGTCAGATTGAAGTCATATTTAAGTTTTGTAGCCTATAAAAATATTGCTTTTGAGAATCATTTAGTAAACTTGAATAAAGGATCTAAAACCTAGGCTATAGTGGGTGTCGATTTTAACACTCCCACAAGTAAACAAAATTTTAACACATTGTGCAAACAAAGTTAGCCTTGAATGCTTGCGTAAAACAAATTTGGTGTTCCCACATTGGGGTAAATATTAAACATTTCTTTGTCCAGTCTGCGAAATTTATAAGTGAAGTGGCAAAGTAATTGAAGTAGGCTGATTTGTTTGAGCAGCCAAAATAATTTTTTTGATATAACTCAACAGAAACGGCATCGATAACCACAAAAAATAATTGTACAATAATTTTATGCTGCGGAGCTGCATATTTATGGGCACTCGAGCAAAAAGAAGCGAAGAAGAATTAAGCTCGAAAACAAAGGTGGCTATGTAAAGCTCTGTGGATTCACCAGAACTTAACAAAAATGTTCTACGAATGAAAGCAGCAGTCACTTTGGTTTTTGAGAAGGGATCGATTCCCACGCCATTCGGGTTTTCGTCCCGGAACCGACGCCATGCCCAGCACAGTGCCCAAGGATTGCCATCCCCGGTCAATAAGAAGTCAGCACCAACCCGCGTAAAAGAGTAATTGTGTAAATTTACGCGGCGCAGCTATTGAGCGCCCCTAAAACGATTACCCTCGTAATTTTTGGTGTAAATCTGTTTATGACAGGCTCTGAGTTTTTCTGTCACATGTGTGTGTCAAATTTAATATGTATTTTTAAAGCATTGGCCGTGTTCACCAGCACAAATCGATGACTGAAAAATCGATGGATCTAGTTCAATTGTTGAGGTGAACGAATGCGAAGTGCAACTATGATTGCTAATTTTTGTCATTTTGGTTAAAATCAAAACGATAGCTTTCACGCATACCATTTTTTCCTTAAAATTTCATCAAAGCGTTAAACAAAATCCAATTAACATTTTTTGATGGATGATGTTTGATGTATGCTGGTGAACAGGGCCAAGCTAAATAGAAGCATAAAGAAAAAGAATACAAAAAAATATTAAGATATGGACCATGATGCTGTCGGTGAAGTCGTAGACGACCTTATGGAGGATCTTACTGCAATTGCATTCTGACGGTGAGGAACCAAGTTCTGTGTGCCCAAATAAGTCAACTGGCGAACCAATTTTTGCGGCCCCATGCTTTATGTCGACTGCATTTGGACCCCAAATGGAACTTTAGTTGCAGGTAGCACTTTTCTGTTTGGAGTAGTTTGGAGAAGCTGCATCAATAGAGAAAGGTACAACTATGTTTACAGTATATGATGACGGCTCTCTAGGTGTTGTTACAGACAGAGTGTTTGCAGCTATTTTGAGGAAGATGTCTCAATTTATTTACTGGCCAGATGCAGTTAAACTGACAAACAAATTTAATTATTGTAGGCGTGACCGCATATTTTGAAGACAAAAATATCGAAATGGAGCGATACTGAGTATTTTTTATCGATACTTTGAATAATTTTTCAACACTTCAGCACTTTACTCTTTTTACACTTTTAAGCTGATTTTGTAAACATACACCAGGTGTGATTGTGATTTGTTGTTGTCTCGTAATCTTTTGGAGTTTACGCTTTTTGCTTTACGCTTTTACGCGGGCTGGTGAACACCCTAAATATATGGTGTGAAGTTATCGCCGAAATCACAGACAATATCAGCTATTGGGCTAGGGTAACTAAAAATCATTTTTTGATGTTTTCTTGTCTTTTATTTTAATTTTACTTGTTTTTTAATATTTGCTGTGTTTGCTCTTACAATTTGCCTGCAAACCCGCAAACAAAATTGGCCGAGCCCACGTGTTTCCACTATGCAAATATTTGCTTTGAATTATTGGTGCACAAACATAGGCAAAGGCTACTTGGCAAATGTTTGCTCGCAAACTATTTGGTGTTCCCACTTAAGGCAAACACAATGAGCAAATATTTTTAAATATTTGGGCAAATTATTAATTCTGTACCTCAATCCAGAATTATAAAATAAACTCATATACCGAACAGATAGTAAACGAGAAAGGCTAAGCTAACTTCGTCTGTACCGAAGTTTTGATACACTTGAAATAGCTTGTCTCAACGGTTAGCGACTTCGACCAAACTTCGCAGATCAGCTTAAAAACATTACATATTACCCATGACCGTGTTTGAGAGCAGTAATATTGAGAACAAACCAGTTTTTCTTACAAAAACCAATTTTCCGAACGAACATTTGTATGGCAGCTACAAGAAGTAGTCATCCGATCCGGTCGGTTCCGACATATGAGCAGCGTGCAGTAAAAAGAAGACTCTGTGCAAAGTTTCAGCTCGATAGCTCCAAAACTGAGGGACTAGTTCGCGTAGAAACAGACAGACGGACAGACGGACGACGGACGGACGGACAGACGGACGGACAAAGCTTAATCGACTCAGCTCGTCATGCTGATCAAGAATATATATACTTTATGTGGTCGGAGATGATTCCTTCATGCGTTGCAAACTTCTGGCAAAATTATAATACACTTTTCAAGTGTATAAAAAAAAATATAATA